>CM069444.1:27778771-27817660 GCA_035610835.1 Ophiura sarsii | reverse complement strand
ATCCAAACACACGTACCATTTATCAGTCATTATCATATAGTCCAAGGATTATAACGTTATAATTACCAACTTTACTGCACAGAAAAACCCAAAGCAAAGAACAGTGATATCGACTACAGATATGGGTTTGCTGATAAGGCAAAAAATAATGTTTGTTTGTCCGTCTCCGACCTTATACCGACTTTAACCTGCTTACAGACTGTTTTTATCTGAATACTATACGCAACACTAAACAACAACCCTAATTTTGAAAACTAACAAAAACGATTTACTGTACAAATGAATACCGACCCTAATTTTGGAAATTCCAGCAAAAGTGGGGTTTTTTTTCTTCCAGAATTGTTTCAGGAAATATTTAAAAAACAATTCTTACTCTTGTAAACTGTTTTAAAACATGAATGAAGTGATTTTTAATAGTAATATATTTGCATTCACATTTGATTAAGCAACTATACATCTTTTGAATGCGATTTATACCCTTTGGAGGGGATGGACAAACAAACTTCTCAGGTTTTTTTGGCCTGACTGTAAAGTAATGAAAGATTGCAAAAGTATTGTTACACAAAATGAAAATAAACAAAAAATATCAATATGTAAAGTATTTTTAGTGGCGTACCTAACTTTGGAAACTGGGGGGGGGGGCACGACATAGTTGTACCGACGAAGGGCCACTGGGCCCCCCGGGCCCCCCCCCCCCCCCCCTGGATACGCCACTGAGTATTTTTAAATATTCATAAATCTAGCAGCACCCCACACACCCAATTATTAAGATCAAAATGGTTAAGTGCAAAATAACTAGAAAGACAATTATTTGAATGCATCCAACGTTATAACTGTGGATTATAACACATTAAAATACAAATAAAACACAAAGTAAAAGCATAAGGGAGCAAAAGGTCCATTTCTTTTCAAAATACAACCTTTTATGGTTGAAAATGTCATGTGTTCATACACACATATTTTCCCAAGTAGCAGATTGTTGACTTAGGAAGAAGAAAAAAGAAAAAAATTAGAAAAAACACCTATGCTAAATACGAAAATTCTTTTTACTGTGTTTTTGGCCCACTCCCCCCCCCCCCCCCCCCCCCCCCCCCTACGGAACGAATTTCTTTCGGACAACTAAAAAACAAAATTGGGCTCATCACATAGGGTTATGCGGCAAAAGTGATCCAACATACTGGGGGAAAAAAAGAAGTTGTGTTGCCCTCAAGTGATAAAAATCTCAAATCGGTACCGACCCTAGTTTAAGATTTGCCTTATGCAGGGGGGGGGGGGGGGGGGGGGGGGGGGGGTGGGGGGGGGTATATGCGACAGATCTCTTTTATTTTTCTTGGCCTCAGTATGCATTTAGCAGGTAAAATAGCAAAAGAATAAATTAACAAATAAAATACACGCAATAAAATACACGCAACACAACATTTTTATTGGCATTTGTCAGCAACTTACAAACTGCTGATTTGTGGCCTCATCAACTCAAAATCCTATGTACTCCACTGATTGTGAGTCACCTTAGCTTATGACCCTTGACCCCACCATGTCCCCTATAAAGGTTGAATGAGGAGGGGGTACAATATACTGGTCCTGTAAATGATGGGCTTATTCTTCATTTGAAATGCGACTTGTCGGTGTAGCAAGAGAAAAGAATCAGATAAGATTTGTCTTGTATTCACATACATGTTGCACAGCTGTCTATAATAATAGCCCATGTAAAAAGGGGCCAGTCTAGGGCAGATTGCTATCTACTGAAGATCAGTGGCGGCGCCAGCCTCATAACATAATATTTTGAGGGAAGGGGGCAATAATTATTTTAGGGGGGGCATGAAAAAAATAATGCGTCCAAGGCGCGCACACTTTTTGTGCTATTTACGCTAAAATTGTCAAATTTCGCTAATACTAACTAATTGGGAATGAAAATGCTCTTGCGCGCACATTTAGCTGTTTTATGCTAAAATTATCAACATTTGGTCTAATTTAACTTAATTTAGTAAGAAAATGTGCGCACAGCGCGACAAAATTGCCTTTTTGTGCTAAAATTGTCCATTTTGTTCTAAATATTAACATTTATATGGGCCTATAAGCATGTTTCTAGCAGAATCTGTGACGAGCGAAACTCAATTGAATAAACGCGAGGATCAAGCAAATGATACCAGCCGAGTAGTGAAATGAATAAATATTAGACTCGGACAAACTGGCGAGAATTAAATTAACAAAGACCTTAAAAATACACTGTCTCGAACCCAGTACCTCTTGCATTCGCAGCGATTGGAAAATCCAATAGACCATTTTAACTAATTGAAATATTGAGGGTGGGGGGGGGGGGGGGGGGGGGTGGCAAGTGGGGGGGGGGCTGAAAAATATTTTTGGGGGAAATGTCACTCTGATCTGTAGGCAGTGTTTCTATTCTCATTTTTTAATACTAAACATATTTCGAAATAATATATAAATGACTGAAAATAATAGAACTGTTGAAATTTGAGTAAGAAAAAGACAGCAGTCAAAAAAGGGGGAAAGAGGCATCTCAGCTGATTTGTAAATCAGCTGAGATGCCTCTATTTTCCCTTTTTTTTCTTCTTAAAAGAAGGTGCGCTTCGTTGGAATACATAAGAATGGCGTGATAAATATACAATCCTGTTGATTAGCATTAAAAATAAATAGAGAATTTTGCTAACAGTAGTGTAACATGACAACACCAATGAACAATTTTACAATTTCTTTTTAATGAAAGCATTTTTTTATTTTTAAACCCTGATCATTGTTTTGAATACTGTAAAACAACTTAATTTCATAAGGATTTAATTTCATGAATTTCGCGAGGGATGTGGATTCGCGAAATGAAATAAATGACAAATTTTACAAATTTTTCATTAAAAGTAACAGTAACATTTCCCGATTCGCGAAATTAAATGCCCGCTAAAATAGCAGTAATTCTAAATTCACAAAAATAAAGTATCCGCTAAATTATAGTGTTTTACAGTATGCATGCCTGAAATATTTGGGACGCCTTTGCAAAGTAAGTTCCCATTTCTTCTTACTCACCCTGTATGTATCATTGCAATGTATCATTGATCATAAACAGCCTCTGGTGATATTCAAATGAAACCTAATGGATGTATACAACGTAGTTGATACAATGACACAATGATAACACCCAAGCATATTACTACAGTCTAAGTAAGAAACCAATATCAATAGCACCTTCATCAAAATATTTTATCTTCTATATTGAGCTTAAATTCCACAAGTGACGGGAGGTTTTTGTACTTCGTAATTAAAACAAACATTTCTAAAGTGTGGTCTAGTCAAAGATCAGCAGACTTGGCATGAGCTTTTGCAGTTTAATGAAGTAGGACCCATATTCATGGGGCCTTGTATGTACTATAGTCTATATTCTGAATGGGCCCAGCAGGGTTCCCATGTTAAGATTTGAAACATTTATTGCATCAGAAATGTCTCAGATAAAATGGGTCTCAAGATTGGAAAATGTGCAATGGAGTCCTTAAATACTATGTGGCAAAATAAGGCCAGATGCCACAAAGTGTAAACCCATTCGTAATTAATGCAGACTCAGTGGCGTAGCCAGAGGGGGTCGAGGGGTGATGCCCCCCCCCCCTCCCCTACCCACCCCTAATACTTGAGTTGTATTAGTTGAGATTGGTACTGTCGGGGTTATCAAGCTCGATTTGCCTCATCACAATCCCACCTCTCAGGTTTGTGTCTCGGCGGCAATTCAATTACAGTCTATGTCGGTTCAATTTCATTTTTTGCTCCCTCCCCCCCCCCCCCCATATGAAAAACCTAGCCAGTATGTACGCCACTGTGCAGACTGATACTTGGTATCTTATTCCTGTGCCACACCACTTTCATTGGCTTTTTTAACCCTGCCTATTTGTGTTTACTTGTATTGTGTATTTTTTCCGAGTTGCAGTGATCCAATTGATTGGCCCGTCAGAGCTTTTTAAGAGTTACCAGTTTGATTTGTAATCACTCAGTTCATTAACTTTGTTAATGACTGTTGGGCTTTTGTTCACATTTGCTCTTTATGTACAAAAAAATGATGGTTAACAATGGGGTACATATTGGGTTGTATAGGATCCTTGGGGTACCAGAGAATGGGAGTATATGGCCTAGTCAGTGGCTTGCCGACAAATCAGGTTTGCAGCATCAGAGATTTCAAAAAGATAAATAGATGATAGCAGCAGGCAAGCAAATAAAGATATCGTGTATAAACAAGTAGTACAT
This sequence comes from Ophiura sarsii, assembly GCA_035610835.1. Classification (NCBI taxonomy): domain Eukaryota; kingdom Metazoa; phylum Echinodermata; class Ophiuroidea; order Amphilepidida; family Ophiuridae; genus Ophiura; species Ophiura sarsii. Next base: position 27,813,421 of record CM069444.1, on the reverse strand, counting down.
TGTTGATTATACACCTCGTATAGATTTGATTGGTTAAAAGTGAGGGGATAATCAAGCTATGCCTTTATTTCAATATGACGTCATAAAAATCAAGTATGCCTGGGGCATAGCCGTGCCCCAGACAAAGACCGAGGCATAGTTGTGACCGTGCCCCAGACACTATGAAAACTCTCTCATTGCTTGCGTGGTAGATTTCGATCGCGACAGGAGCATGCGCAGATGCGATTTTTGTGTAAGTGGTCTGTGATTTTGTCAATATTATATTTTTACTGTGATTTGTCGATCTGCATTAAATGCAAAAAGTAACAACGGCCCCGGCTGGACTCGAACCACCAACCTTTCGGTTAACAGCCGAACGCGCTAACCAATTGCGCCACGGAGGTGATTATTACTAGGCTGTTTTGGTTTGTCATGTTCACCCGTACACTTCCCCGTACACTTTCTTGCAAAGTCGGTCATCGTTTTTTCTCAAATGTTGCTTGCATATTGCCTTTGCTGTCGCCTTTAATACATGTGCTGTTACTTGAACTTGGAACCAACGTTTAATTTGAACTGTCTATTTTCAATAAAAAAATACTCCAATACGGGAAAAAAATCAGAAAAGCTCACAGACAACAAATAAGAACATCATTTTACTCGACCTAGAATTTCAATCAACGGATTTCAATCATCGGCAAAACCCGATGATGTGAGTGACGTCATTTAATGAGCTCATTAGCATAATTTATGTCCGTGAAATATACAATAGGGTTTTGGTAGTGCCAGACAAAGAAATGACAATATTTTGTCTTGGATGAGATGAATGAGTAACTGAGTATAGTATCTCTATGATGAGATGCCATACTGCCTCAAGGAATAATCACACACAGTACACCCTGCTTAGTCATGATTCATAGATAACCCAACTTCTTTCTTTTTATAACCATTTTGAAATATTCATAACCTGGTTTAAATAGAACAAAACATTTCATCTTTCACTGTATACAAGAAATCCTAAAAGTTCATCTTATCACAGCTCCTACAATCGGTGGTCTAATAGACATTATTCATAATTGGCGCATTTACGTCAACAGAGGGTGTGAATTCTACTGAGCATGCTTAGAGCAATTATTGCGCCGATAAACATTACAATCTCATATTTTTCTGCAGTGTAATGAACTGTGAACTTCTACATTTTTCTAGATAGTGGCGGTTACCAGCAAACATTCCATTTCATCAAACTAGTGGAATAGATAGTTTATATGTTCATTTTATTTCACGAATGTAATAAGGTCAACTATCGAACAGCTCAGAAGTATGAAGACTTTTTTATGATTAGTGCAAAGTTCACCACATTGGAAAACTACATCACTCTCGTCTCGGCTACATCGATGGCCTCGTTTTAGGAGCACTAATTGCTCTGAGCATGCTCAGTTGGATAACACAGCCCTCTTTTGACGTAAATGCGCCAATTATGAATAACGTCTAATACTAGGTCTGTGTTGTGATCTAAATGTAGGAATTAACTAGGAAACATGATTTACATTACAAGGTAGCTATGTATAGTTTTCATTCCAGTGGTGTAAGTAGGATTTTGTGGAAGCCATGGTCTTTATTCCTAGGGGGTGGAAAAATGCAATATTGGTTTTTCCCTAACCCCAAAAATATATAGGGGGGTGGAAACAACCCAATCTCATTTTTCCTACCCCTATCTATTCCCAAATGGGACCTGTCATCACAAAATGAGAGTTAAATCAGAATATTTTATTTTCAGGTTTGTCCATATTTAAAATGCTCAGAAAACAAACTTTACAACGATATGCAACATGCTATAATTGCTTGATGTTTTTCCATCAAAAATAAGTTGCATTTTTTTTTTCTACTGATTTTTAGCATGTTTATTGGACCATATCTCCTAATGCACACTGCCAACTTAATGCTCATTATGTGGTAACCAGTCTCAAATGACTTCACCCAAAATGGTTGCGAGATCAGAGAGGCTGTCAAAATATAGATGCAGAAACTGACCCCCCCCCCCCCCAGGTGGTTTCAGTCAACATTAACTCAATAAAAAAGAAAACAGAATTTCAGCATTAACCATAGCTATATCAATGTTTTCTAGAAAAAAAACACCCACAAATGAATACATCACTATTTTCGCCCTGTTTGCAAATGTATGTGCTCAAGACAAACCTTCTTTTTTTTGTGCCTAAGATATATTCTACAATTTAATCGTCTTCAACAGTCACAGTGATAAACAAAATAGAAAAACAGGAAACTATTTCAAATGATAAAGTTGTCATTAATCTTCTTCACTAGCATATTAATGTCCAGTCATCACACCATTGAGAACTCAATACGTCAATTTGAATGAAACATGAGGAAACAGGAAATATAAAACCAAGGTATAATGGCTGTCCTAAAATCTAATTGCGCAAGGGTGTTAGAAAAGGAAACTCTAAAGAAAAACAACTATTTCTGCTTTATCATCAGCTGGGTGACATACATGTATTGAGCAGATTTCAAGTTCTGCACATTTTGAAATGACAGTTAATAATTCTCCACATTTTCGCTACAAATGTCAAACTTGTAAAAAAAAACAATACTCTCACTCGCAGAGAATGTTGTAAGGCCAAACAAAAACAAAAAGTTTGTCTCAAAGCTTGCGAAGGCTTCAAAATCGGGCGACGCACGCTGTTTTTTGTCTTCCATTTTTTTTTTTTTTTTTTTTTAAATTTGTGTGGCAATTTTTACTCTTACTATTTGCAACCGTTGACACTTTCTGATATTTGTTTTTTCTATTTGAAATGAATATTGTGATGTAGTTGTGTATACGAACAATTGTGCAGTGTTTTTTGAAGAACTGAGTCATGTAACAGTTTGAGAAAAGGAAAATCTGCCGATATTTTTAATAAAAACTCAAAATAAAAATTTGTATGGAAAAAAAATTTTGATTTGACAATTTTCTACATTTCAGACGCGGTATTTTGGCATTTCAAAACCAATGCGCGCGCAAGCTTTGAGACGAACCTTTTATTTTGTTTGGCCTAATGTGAGAAGTCAATGGGCAGTTCAGAATTATGATACCCTATTGCAGGTAATGGTAGGGGCGGCCAGGCTATAGTTTAATCAGTTCCAAAGTGGTGAAGCCTCCTTACATCAGCATATCTGAATATTCTCGCCAATTTGGAACTGATTAAACTATTACGACCTCTGTGCAGTTTCACCCATTTTGTGTTTCCCATCATTGCGGCAACTAGTGGGATTTGGCAAACACGCAATAGATTAAGCTAACTGTTGCGAGCTTACCACAGTTACTTGGCAGATCATCGTATAAAATTTGTCAAATGATCATCCAAAAGCAGTTTTACATCACAAAGTCAATTTTCACTATACATGGTACGCATGTAACCCCCCCCCCCCCCCCCCCCCCCCCCCCCCCCCACTTGGCCATAAATGAAATTCCCCTGACTCAGATTCTTCTCAATTCCCCTGATGTACCAAAAAAATAGTAAAAGGTACTAAGGTAGCCCAAATTTTTTTTGCAGTCACCTAGTGAATTTCACGTAAGTGGTGGGGGGGGGGGTAGGTTCAAAAAAATGTGCACGGTCAACAAAATTCGCACAGTAAAAAAAAATTGCAGTCCCAAAATCACACAGTCAAAAATACAGCACAGTCAACAACTAGCTAAGGGACAATTATGAGAGTTTTCATCAGTTTTCTCTATAATATTTCCTTTTTTTACCAACTTGTGCATAAATTTGTTGACTACATGTACAAATTTGCCGACAATTTGTCTATTTGGATTACACCCTCGCCACACAAAAACCCTCTACCGACTGCCAGTAGTTTCCCCCGACTGAGTCAATAGTGCCCCCCCCCCCCCACTTTGCGCACGCTACCGTGGGGGTGGTCGGTTGCTCAGTGGATCTGAGGTTACAGGGATGTGCCGCCAAATGGGGTCGCCTTTTCACCTGTCTGGTAAAAGGATGAGGTTGAGATTACCTCTTATTTTTTCAGATAATACTGGTTTGTTTGTTTTTATTCGTCAATACAATACAATGGGGCGTAGCATCGTAAGTGGTAAAAATGTCATAGTCTAGTAGGAAATGGCCATGGGTGGCAAAGCGATAATTAAGTGCTAAATGTTTCGGTCATAGTTCAAAATCCTTGGTGGCACACATATACCCAACAATATAATGAGTACCTCCACTCCCACCAGTACCACCACATCCCCCCCCCCCCCCCCCCCCCCCCCCCCCCCCCCCCCCCCCCCCCTCCCCACCCTACCCTACCCTATACGGGAAGTCCTACTAGTCTGGGGTCTCTGTGTTGACAATCTGAATGAAGACGCAGTGCATTTGACATTTTAAAATGAATCAGATTAAGAAATAATTGATTTAACCTAACCAAGACGAGTAGCCCAAAGCTAAGGTGACTTACCTAAAACAAGCCCCGTGCCACTCGGCCTCCAATGCCTGTACGTACTCCGTATCGTCTATCCGATGTGAACATCTCGCGCAAAAATACTCCGGCGTAGTCGCCGTCGCATTTTCACCTGAAACAAAACAATGTACATTATGGGCTTTAATATTTTATATTAGCTATCAGGACAAAATCTATTTAGACAGTTCAATTCTAATTGAAATAACAATTTATGTAAAAAATAGTCACAAATTTACCTTTCGGTGAGCCCATCATCATTCCGAATTTTGTTCAGTGTTGTTTTGGTCTTGTTGTGCACACAGCCATATGAGTGTTTCTGTGAACAATCGGATGAAAAACCCGGATGTATCTCAATACATTTGTATCTACAAGTGATAAAATTAAAGAATGATATAGCACTTTTATGGCCCTCACTTATATCAGAATCTAAGATTCAAGTAAACGACTAGATTTTCTTATTGGCCCGTTTTTACTGGGTTTTTTAGCCTATAAAAAGTGAAAGTCGCGCATTGATATTAATGGTTGAACCGAACTCGTTGGGAATGACATAATTATAGATGGCGCTATATAAATTAAATGCCTCTAAAACCCAGACGACGCTGGTCACAAATCCTGAATTTGCCAATTTGGTATTGATTGGTTTAACACGTAATCGCAGATACCCATCGACAAATTCTAAATATCACTTTCCTAGGTACAACTAAATTATAAAATAATCCCAAAACCGATGGCGTTGGATAACAAACTCCAGTCTAAAAAAGTGTCCTTTTTTGACATTTATTTGGCAAGAACACTCTGGTAGTCACGTAGGGCCTACGTGTGTAGCTCGAAATATGCACCTCAATTTTGAGGCGAAATGGTAGCCTAAGAGATAGTCATAGCCAATAATATATATTAGATATTCATTAGCGTAGCCAAGAGAGCCTGTGGACACGTGTCCCCCGGGTCCGTGGCAAAAAAAAGGAAAAGAAAAAGAAGAAGAGGAAGAAGGGGATAAAATAGAAAGTATAAAAGAGGAGTTTTTGGTGTGTTTTTTTCTTTTTTTTCTTTTGCTACATACAAAAGTGTACCCCGCTGCCCACGATTCCCGGCACAGGTTCCAGCATAGCCGGGCAATGATTTGTGTATGTCGGCGGCCACTTAGGCCTATCCCAGTTGGTCCCGCGCCAGGCAGGGCCCACACGACGCGCGCCGGCACTGGCTTGAGAATGATATCCTACAACTTGGAGGGGGGACCCCTTCGTGCCCTTGGAACATAGACATTGCATGAGCAGGGTGTCCAAATGGGGGTGGGGGGGGGGGGGGTGCGGCGGGCGTAGAACGCACCCTCCCCCTTGACTCGGGAGGATTGACCCATTTGAGGGAATAAGGGTTTTACTTCGTTTTGAAAAATTCATCTTACAAAATCAGCAAATGTGTGCGCGCTTTGCGCGCATATATCCAGAAATATTATTTTAGAAACCCATTTAAAACCAAAACGTGCCATACTATTTAGCCAGATTCTGGTAGGCCTACATATCAAAACAAAATCCGCGCACTCACGCGCACATGAGTTTGCAGGAGCCCACACTGAAAAATAAATTGGTGTCACAGCGACGCCTTCTTGGAGTCAACTGTAAATGACACTTACAAAGGCGTTATTTTGACTCCAAAATTGGTGTAATCGTCAATGATATGGGTTGCACATAATTTACGGTGACACCGTTAAGTGTCCGATGGACACCTTTCAGTGATCATTTAGTGATTTACACCAAAACTGGTGTCAGATTAATTGAAATAACTCCAAGGGCGTCAATAGTTGACGGGAAAGCTCACGGTTTTTAGAGGCGTTTTTAGATTCTGACACCTGACACCAATTGGTGTAATTCTGACACCAACTGGTGTAATTCTGACACCAATTGGTGTAATTCTGACACCAAATTGGTGTAATTCTGACACCAAATTGGTGTAATTCTGACACCAATTGGTGTAATTCTGACACCAAATTGGGCGTCTATCAACATATCAACGCATGCGTTTTCTCGTCGCCATTTTGTTTGCATGTTACGAGCCGGTAAGACTGGTAAGTACCGATCTGCTCCATTTCCAGACATTTTTGATAATAATTATGATACAATTAGCGTAATGTAAGCCTTGTTCATGTTGTTTAATATTGCGCCAACTAACTGATGAAATGAATTACAATTTCATAGTCAGAGACTAGCATTTTGTTGGACTGTGTATCAGTGCATGTACCTACTAGTACTATGTGTGTGTTCGTCATGCATACGATGATATGTGCAACATTACATAGGCCCTACATGTAGCCCGATTTATCTGGCTCAGTGGTCATCTTTTTCATACGGACGTCTTACATTACGCTAATTGTATCATAATTATTATCAAAAATGTCTGGGAATGGAGCAGATCGGTACTTACCAGTCTTACCGGCTCGTAACATGCAAACAAAATGGCGACGAGAAAACGGCTCCTTAACATGTGCTATCTCAATATGACTCTTAAGAGAGTCAATATTACACCCCATTTGGGGTGTAATGACATTTTTCGAAAATGGGTCCTCAGGTAACCACCCAAAGGTGTCAAAATGAATGTGACACCCAAAGGTGTCATATTTGACACCATAATGGTGTCAATTTGACACCCATAATGGTGTCAATACTCAATATGACACTTAAGAGAGTCAATATTACACCCCATTTGGGGTGTAATGGCGTTTTCGAAAATGGGTCCTCAGGTAACCACCCAAAGGTGTCAAAATGAATATGACACCCAAAGGTGTCATATTTTACACCCATAATGGTGTCAATTTGACACCTTTAGGTGGCCAACTGAGGACCCATTTTTTGACGCTTGTTTTAGTGTCAAAATGACACCAAATTATTTTTCAGTGCAGATCTAGCAAAATAGTAGCCAGTCAGTCCTTCGAGGGGAGGGAAATTGAGAGTCTACCACCAACCATCCCGTACAGAGTCACCACAGGGAACTCATTCCATAAAATTTCAAGGCGTCTGTCGATCGGGGACTAACCAAATTTATATAATAGCATATGGTCAGGAATGTCATTTTAAAAAATCAATTTGAATACAAAATGAACAGCACCAAAGAGGAAAAAGATCTTGGAGTATGGATACAAGAAACCTAAAAGTTTACAAACAATGTGCAGAAGCAACAAAAGACATGAAAGAGGCAAACCAAAGGCCTAGGGATGGTCAAGCAAACATTAAAATACAAAAGCCGGGATATTATATTATTATGCTGCTCTATACAATCTCTCATCAGACCCTTATGTAAAGTAGATCCAAGTATGGAGACCACATCTATCAAAGGACATAAAACTGCTAGGGAGAGTTCAACGAAGGACATCAAAAATAATTCCAGAACTGAAACACATGTCATATGATGAAAGACTGAAGCAACTAAACCTCATGACCCTAGCTAGAGGCAGTGCAAGGAGAGCAAGTATAGTAGAATATGCAATGGCATCGACAGCATCAACACATCAGATCTATTCCAGCTAGCTGAAAATACAACAATCAGAGGTCATTCATACAAGCTCCAAAAACAACACATGAGGGTAGACGCAAGAAAATACAATTTCAGCCAAAGAATCATCCAAGAAGACTGGAACAGCCTGCCTGCATCATCAGCTGTAAGCGCACCCAAAATCAACACATTCAAATCACATTTGGGTTACTAAAGGTGAATAGCCCCCTCACCCTTGCCTCACTATTCGGCTCGGGCGCGGCTTCTCGTTGTTGGCGCTCTACTACTATATACCTCACTGGGCGAGTCAGACGACGGTGGCCACGCGAAACCTAAATTTTGAATTCGTATTGGAATAACACGTAATCGCGAGTGTTAATCTTACATTGTGAAAAATTCTTCATAGGTTAGAATATTTTTTTCCCAATCCAAAACCGTTGGAGTTGGCTAACCAACTCCATTGTAAATGCTATAGGCCCATTTTAAATTATTTTCATCGTTAACCGGACAAAAATATTTCAAAATGGTAGGGCACCATGACGGTCGTCCGAGACGCGTGGCCGCCATCGTCTGGGGCGAGTCAGGGGTGAGTAGTAGCCTAGGGGCGAGTGGGACGTACGGACTACATTTTATCTTTGGTGTGCAACCAAGATTGAAGAGTGTTTGCACTCCAGTAAATTCAGTAATTGCATTAGTGGTGCTGTAACAGCAGTTATGAAACAGCTAACACATCACACTGAAATGAATAATACTTGACGATATTCTGGCCTAATATGAAAATAGTTTTATGAGTATTGGGGAAGAGCCTCACGCACGAGCGGTTTCAATCAAATAGCGTGCTGGCCACTTGTGTTTTTGTGTTTTTCATTTTTTAGTTATTAACCAGGGAGGTGTTTCTAGGACGGTATAACATCTCTCTGCTGGTGAGCTCAGTCTAATAACAATGACTAACAATACTCTGAGTAAGGACTATCTATTTCATTAGATCACACAGTCTAAAGCTGTTCGCAGGTTTTAAAGGCATATTATGTGATCTTTTCCACAGAGCGCCCTCTATTCATGATTTATTTTAGAAAGTAGATTTTCTTGCAGATTTACATTTCCGATCATAAATCATACATACATTCCAAGTTACAGAGCGATACGATTCCTAATTACCTCAAATTCATGGTTTTAGAGTGAATTTAGAGTCAAAAATATAAACTGTCGGGATTCCGACAGTTTATTTTCACTCTAAAACCATGATTTTGAAGTAATTAAGAAACGTATCGCCCTGTAACTTGGAATGTATGCATGATTTATGATCAGAAATGTAAATCTGCAAGAAAATCTTTCTATTTTTTTTTCGATGTTGAGGGCGTTCCCTGGAAAGATCACATAATATACCTTTAACTTGGCAGTTGATGTTTCAGGATGCATAATAAAATAATTATATGGGAATTTATGGTAAATACAATGGAAGTTACATAAACTGCGCCAAGATGGTCATAAACAACCAAAAGATATTAAAGTCTTTTTTACTAGCACTTCCCTTTTAAAGTTTTTTTTATTGTTGACTGTGCGATCTGTCAAGCTGTATTCCGAATAATGTTGTATACGAACACGATGGCAATTACCTGGGCAATTACGTATGGGCGTTTGGACATCGATTGAATTAGATATTGATTGAATGGTTGAAATAAACTATATGGATCGAATTATAAAGGATCGAAGTCCAACAATAGGTATCACCCACTTGAGCACTTGAGGGGGTAGTTGATAGATAACCAGTCACACTTTGGGACGCTGTATCATATGCAAACTTCTTGGCTACTATGTTATGTATACAACTGTAACACAAACACATAACGCGTTTGATCACAGATGATAAAGACAAACTATCTAAATATCAGGCTCAACACTGAAGGCCAACAACCAGTACTGGCCTGACATACAACACCGGACATTATTATTTTTCTGACTAGCAAATTATATAGATATAATAAAGGATGGGATCCGATCTGAGCTATCACAATGCGTTTTACGGTGCAATTATATTAAGAGTATAACAATTGATGGTATTGTCAGGTTTTGACCGATGTTATACATACCATACAATACATAACTGAATCAACAAGCCATCATCCTCAACACCAGTCTCACACCACTGTTCGCTGTGTGATGAAGGAAGGAAGTCGTCTTTATGTAATTTGTAATAACGAATACGATGGTAAGTTTATATAATAAAATCTCCCTTTAAAATATATGTCAGTTTCAAAAGTTATTGACACTTTGGCTCCAAAATGTGTATTCATTATGGTTGATTACAACTATAGGTGAAATCCTTATGAGGTGAACTATAACATAATAACATTTTTGGTTGAGAAGACAGTTTTACTTTTTAACCAGCTAGACCAAATTTACTATATCATGATTTGGACGTTCCGATCACTTTAGTAGCTTTTTTGCCCATCATTAATCAACATATTTTGCCCATCAACATATTTTGATCAGAAGAAACCCTATTTTAATTTAGTATTTTTCGTATAAATTAATCTGTAAAATGTCTGGCGTTTTGGCGCAAGATATGTTTTAGCATAGACGTTATGATACAAAATACATCAAATAATTGCAGTATAAAGGGAAAATCATCACTTAGTAACAGATGTGTTTCATCAGAAAAACCTAGCATAAAACACATTTGAATACTCAGCAATTTCACTGAGTTTATTTCTCAAGGGTGAAAAAGCAAAATGATGGCCAGAATGTGTGGTCCAGCAGTGTTTTGGGAAGTAACTAAAACAATGAAATTGTCAACATTTTTCACTTTTGAGAAAATTTTTAAAGGGTGAAAATCAAAAGTGAAGGGTATTTCACCCTTTGTATAGGGTGAGTGAAAACACTGATAGTCAAATTACTAGATACTCCAAAAAGGTTCTAGATCGTGAGATAAGAGTTGAATCTCTAATTTTCGTAATTCATCGAGTCTAATATCATTTTATTTAGAGCAGAAGATAAATAAAAAGTGTTTAAGATCCTCTATATCTTTTAATATACAGACAATATTTATATATGGAACATGAGTACACGACTAATGGCAAGGTACATGTATATAAACCGTGCTCAGTACTGACCGTGCTTTGAATCTAATTGGCATGGTCAGGCAAGGTGTGAAGCCTTTCCTGGCATGATAAATAACTTTCTAATAATTGACCAATGGACTGATGAACAAATATTTTTTTAAAAAATCCATTTTTTTTACATTCCATTGTTTACAAACTCGCCAATTGACATTGGTTAGGTATTTGATATTGATTTATATAAACACACATTTCAACTAAATAAGTACAAGTTTCACAGATACATCAGGGATAATTAAGTTTTTGCCTCATCAAAATGGAGTTACTTCCTTTTGTCGTGGTGGGGGCACTCAGGTCAGCCATGTAGCCATGCGCAACGCGCTACAAATGGGAATCGCACCCGGCCTATTCTACATTCAATTGAATCGGTGCATGACATTGGGAAACAGATGTGTCTTATTTCTGAAAATCTTGAACACAGTTATTATTCCCGACACGATGGTAGCTAATCCGAAACATTTCTCAAAAGCAAAACTTGAAATCTATACAGAATTAACCACTCAGATTTTACATAACTGAATTCAATGTTTATAATTTATTTGATTGATAAATTGCTTTTTACCTTTCTTTCAGGAAAATGATTATGTATCCATGGCAACAACGGTTAAATGGTATTCAATCAGCACAATCAATTCAATCAGTTTTGACAAGATGCATCTTTATAAATTGTTTCCAAGAAAATACGAGTGTTCCCGCGTCATCACGGAAGTAATATGTTAATATTGCGATATTTAATGGGCTTGTGAGTGAGACTGATTCAGGTGTTTTTAAAAATCAATACATTTATGAGTCCAGCAAGCACCAACAAACGTTTTTGTGATTTGATGAAATCTGAGACGTTTATATAGCATGTAATATGATTAGGCGATTATAGACTGCTTCGGTTGTCACAAGTAGCCGGTTGTTATCGGTATCGGTTACAAATCGCGATATCAGATGGCGTATAGCAATAGTCGTACAAACAGTCGGACTGTGCTCATCGAAGTGAAAAGTCCTGACGTGCCGATAAGTAACAATGCCGTGACTAAAGATGATCAGATATCACAGAATAAAAAGAGCGATGAGAACCACCAACCTGCCGGTGGTGAGAACACCCTGAACACGCTCCATATCCTCAAAAGCAACGGTATCCTTTCAAACGGACATCTTCACAGGCCGTCTATTTCAGATGCGCTTCCCGGAACCAGTATGACTCAACTGAATCCCGCAGCCGCAGGATCAACCATCAATGGATCAACAGTAGGCCTACGAGCACCTGCATTATCTACCAATGGTTCTCGCCCTACTACTGACCAATCTGGTCGATCAACAAAGTCATTATGGAGCAATCTACGCAATGTGATGCGCGTACAATCAGCAATGACTCCAGCAACCAAGAAAAGAAGGAAAAAGAAATCCACGGTTGAGAGAGAAGATTCCTTTCTGCAAAAGTTCACCATCCGCGAACGGGAAGTGACCCCCACGGCGGATAACACGGACAAGAAAAACCCCGACGACGACGCTGCCAGTGATGATGAATGGTCGGATAGTGAGGACGAGGAGGAATGGAATTTTGTCGTAGATCCAGTCGGAAATGTCAAGTTCTACTGGCTAACTGGGGTGTGTATGGCGATCGTATACAACTTCTGGACTATCATTGTGCGGGAAGCATGGCCCGCAATACACACAAATTGTAAACCTCTATGGTTAACCCTCGATTACCTCTGTGACTTGATTTACTTCTTAGATATATTTGTTCAGATGAGAACTGGGTACCTGGAACAAGGGATACTAGTTTTAGACGATAAAAAGCTAGCTATGAAGTACATCAAATCAAGATATTTCATGCTTGATGCGTTATCCCTCTTGCCATTGGATTTTCTATACCTAGCGACGGACAGGATACACTGTTTGTTCCGTTTCCCGCGTTTTTTGAAGGGCTATCGGTATTTTCAGTGGATTAAGATCGCTCAATCTAATGCTTCTCACCCTAATATACTACGCGTGGGAAACTTATGTGGGTTGACGCTTCTACTTATGCACTGGTTCGCAGCCCTGTATTTCATTATAAGTGAGCTAATCGGATTGGGATCTGACAATTGGGTATATCCAGAACCCGAGGGACAATATGCTCCGATTATACGGCAATATCTTACGTCTTTCTATTGGTCAACGTTGACAATGACTATGCTGGGAGATGTAGCAGATCCTGAAAATGAATGGGAGTAAGTATGGAGATCTTTATTGGATTTTAAAAAAAAATTAAATCTGTTTGGATATCCGATTGGATTTCTGAGAATTCCCACAACCACCCTCACCATACATGTATGTTTGCAATGGGGCTGTAAAAAAAACCAACATGTTAAAGTATTCAACACTCAATATTCTCTTAAATATTGATGCGATGCGAATCCCAGTCGTGGAATAAGTAATCAGTGTGTAGGCGCGGCTTACTGTGCAGCATGTTTAAAAACATCAATTTCTTCGTCATAATACCAGTTGCCATTCAATTTTTATTAGCTTAAATTGCCACTGTCCTACTCCACCCTTCCCTACCCTACACCCTTACACTATGCACTACCATACCCTCCTACCTACCTACCTACCCACGTACCTACTTGCCTACTTACCTATACCTACTTATACATGACCTACCTACACACTTGCCCAAAGAAGATTTTAAGGTCTTCCCACAATGCATTGCTCGAACAACAGGCTTTTTTCACACGACGCTGATAACTAATTTATTCATTGATGTAAACTAGAATTTAAAAGCTCCAACGATGAACGCGCTATGAAGCCACGATTGTGTGCATATGTCTATCATGGGAACCGAGATCAATTGGAGACCAGAATTAGGGCATTTGGCAAAAACGCAATGCATCATGTGGGGGTGTCTTTAAAATTTAACCTATCTGACTATCTATATGTATCGTTCTATCCTGAGACTACATGTAGTATATATATAAACTCCTCACAAAAAGTATCGAAACACCTTACACATGTTCCAATAATTAACGGCTCAAAAGGGTATGGATTAATCGATGCAAATAACCCAGTACATAATTTTGTTCTGCGTATTTTGACACCTCGATTGTTGAGATACGATGTTGCGGAATGGACGTAGGTGCAGTTTCAAAAGTTACAATCGTCCCTAGAAGCAGGTTTGATTACTGTTTTGAATGATCAGGTTTATGATTTACACACGCTGTTGTGGACAATGAGAGTGGACACACAAAGTACTGAAGACAAAGATCATGTCAAAGTTGAAGTTGAATGAAAACAATAAATTTGTGTTGTGAAAGGAACGCATTATCTTCATTTTCTGAGTGTATGTTGCATTTTTGTACACGTGTATAAAGCATAAAACCTGATCATTCAAAACAATAAATGCAAACTTACATCTATTGTCTATAGGGATAATTGTCACTTTTGAAACTGGACCTACGAAAATAACTCCGCTCCGCAACATCGTATCTCAACAATTGAGGTGTCAAAATACGTACGTACGCAGAACAAAATTAGGCACTGGGTTATTTGCTTTGATTATTCCATACCCTTTCGGGCCGTTACTTCTTGGAACATGTGTATAGGTGTTTCGATACCTTTTGTGAGAAGTTTATACTGGTATTCTAGTCTCAGGTTCTATAAATCTATCGTTCTATCTATTTCTATCTATCGTTCGTTCTATCGTTGTACTGAACTTGAAGATTGGTGTACATGATCAATCTTATCATGCTAAATAGTAATACGGTCGAAATCCATGTAAATATTTGTTTTGATAAAATCATGACATTTATGACATCATTAAGTTGTGATCCTTAAACAATGCAATCGGCTACAACAAGATTGTGTACGTGAGATCGGGGCATATCATACATGTATACACAGTTCGATAATATTAAGTTCCCTTTTGATTATGTCTGATATTTTGAAAATGAGTTACTCCATCGAAATGATTTTTGGCACACGTAATGTACGTGTTCACAGAAACACTAGAACGGGGCTATAACTACGCAGGTGTTGTAATGCTTGAATGAGCCCACATTGAATGGAGGAATACCTAATTTCAAAAGTTGCTAGAAAGTTCAATATCGCGTGTTCCTCCAGTCAATGTGTGCTCATTCAATCAGTGCGGTGTTCAAGCAAAGACCCTGGTTCAAGCTGCTTAACCATCCTCCTTCAATACACCATTTAGCAACTTTTGAATGCGCATGTGCATTGTATAACCATGACGTCATCAACACCGGGACTTTCGATCGCCGCGAATTTAAAAAAATTGCATGTTGAGAGATGGCATTATGTACTCGTTTTTGTCATAAGTATGATGTTTTGTTCTATATAATTATGCAATATGGGCTCGATAACTAATTTCCTACATATAATGCACAATGTTGTGCCTGCGGGTCACGTTGAACACTGGAAAGTAAAGTAAAGATGATTTTGCGTTATATTCTGTCATCTCTTACATCGTTTTCAAAGAAGTACACAGTTCATTTATTATCATTGTCATTGTTATATATAAGTGGAGATACCGAAATAAATCAAATCATATCAAATTCAACTGTTGAATAAATTCCCCTTTAAATAGATTATGCCTGATATTTTTTTAATTAATTACTCCATCGAAACTAATTTTGGCACACATTAATACAGCTACACTAGAACGGGGCTATAACTTATACGCAGGTGTTATAATGCTTGAATGAGCACACACATTGAATGGAGAAATACCTCAATTCAAAAAGTTGCTAAATGATGTATTGAAGGAGGATGATGGTTAAGCAGCTTGAACCAGGGTCTTTGCTTGAACAACGCACCGGTACTACAGTCATAAAAAAGTAACTATACATAAATGGGCTTCTATTTCTAAAAATATATATCCTACCTAAAAATATTAAATTTTAAAGTTGTTGAGAAATTCATCTTCTTTAATATGATAATATTGCACGCTAGGATCGGATGATTATTGAGGAATGACACTCCAAAATGTAAGGTGGGGTCCGATTTTTATTTTCTACACGCGGACCCATCTACACGTACCTTTATCGATTACTGAGTGATAGTGCAATTGGGGGATGCATGCGCAGGTATGACAGTCGGCCGTATTGTTCCAATGGATCAATACGCCACACACACGCTACCTGTCATACCATCCCCCGTGTTGAAATGTAAAATGTGAAAATGTAATTATGACTTTACCTTACATTTTGGATTGACTTTACCTTACATTTTGGATTGTCACTTCTTCAATATTCAACCGATCCTAGCGTGCAATATCTCATATTAAATACGATAAATTTCTCAACAACTTTTTTATTTAATATTTTTAGATAGGATATATATTTTTAGAGTTAAAAGTAAATTTATTACCTGTACAGTATAGGGTCACGCGTTATGAACTCGCCTCCCAATAGGGTGGTGCCGTTACATTTTTTAGTTTCACGCTGTCATTTTCCTCAAATAGTTTTAAAACCACAAAAGCTATCTCAACAAATTTGGTATCATTTTAAAGCCCTAATAACAAACTATCCGCCTGCAAAATGGCATTGGTATAGCTAATACAGAAAGAGAGATACAGCTGTCTAATGTTTGGGGACCAGGGGTGGTGCTGGAAGGGGTGCCGCTGGAAGGGGTGCCGCCTGTACAAACTCAATGGGGATAATCACATGCTTTGTTCTTTTTACAATTACTAGTCATTGCCTAATGTTACAAACACCATTTTGGTCCCATTTTAAAGGATATTTAGTAGTCTTTAAGTATGTGGTTCAACAGACTTGTCAACTATTTGTAACAACTAATTAATTATGGATAAGACCATGATCATCAGCTTTCTTCCTATTCGCTACACAGTCAACATGAATAATCAGCCTCAATTTACCGGATTTATAAAAATGACTATAACAGAAAAAGTGTTCAACCTATGATAGTAAAAGTATACATTTTTGGAAAGCTTGTAACAAGAGGAATTCAGAAATGCAGTTTATATCAGGGAAGGGTTCATCCTTAAACAAATATTTCTGAAAATTCTAAAAATATATCAAATAAAAATTGGAGATATTCACTATAGCCGGTATAATTACCATACCGACGTAGTAACTTTGACAATTATATATCATCTAATGGGTAATTTCATAAGGAATTCAAATATGCAAAGTAAATAATGATAGGGGTAGGTATAAAAAATATATGGATCTCAAATTGAAAATAAAAAACTCTGATATTTTTCCGAACCTTTCCAATCATACCATTTTAGTTCTTGGTCGTACTATAATTTTAATGGCATATTTGGTTTCCTCATGCAATTTCCCTTCAGAAAATGTATACTTTTACTACCTCAGGGGGGTATACAAGCAAATATAAATGTGTAAAGTTAAAATCATGTCGCGAAAGCCAAAATCCGTGTGTAACGCGAAAGGAGGCGAGCTTAAAACACACGACCATAGTTACTTTTTTAATGACTGTACTTGAATAAGCACACGCTATATTGAACTTTTAGCAACTTTTGAAATGAGGTATTCCTCCATTCAATGTATACTCATTCAAGCATTGCAACACCTGCGTAGTTATAGCCCCGTTCTAGTGTTGCTGTGAACGCGTACATTAATATGTGCCAAAAATCGTTTCGATGGAGTAACTCATTTTACAAATATCAGGCATAAACTATTAAAAGGAGAACTTATTTTTGTTGAACTGTGTTTTTGGTCAGAAGTCACAAACTGGTCCAAAAAAAGTTTCACTTCTAATAATGTTGAGAAATGCACCAATTCTGATTAAACGGGACAAAACTTAAGTTTTACATACTTAATGACCCACAAACTATATATTGTTGGAAAGCTTAAGATTCAAGGTTTTTTATTTTTGCAAAAAAGAATCAAATTATACAGGGTGTGTACAATTTTTACAGGGTGGAACATAACAAATTTGATCGTTTTTGCTCCTCACAAAATAGTTTGATAGTTTGTACAATTAGGGTTTAGCTGAAAATAGTCACCAAAATCAGAACAACCGCAGAAGGTGCTACCAAATTTGCTAAGAATCATTTGCCCAAAATGTACACAGGAAAAGTACAGGGTGTCTAAAATTATGATGAAATAATGCATAAAATTAATGTTTGTATATAATATTCTATGAAATTTAGTTAGCATGGACCATTCGTTAAAATTCCTTTTATTTTGAATACAGGGTGGTCCAAAATAGGTCTAAATAGCAAATTTTTCATAAATCTATGAACAATTCTGTGAAGAAACACTTCTGGCTTTTTTAGTTAAATGTTTTACTACCCAGGGTAGAAAAGGACTGAAGATTCACACAAATGAAATAGAGAGACTGCGATTTGGCCATTGTTTAATCAATAAAATGAATAAAACTGTGTATTTTATACATTAAAACACTCCCTGAATTGAACATCATATTCTAGTAGAGAATGTCTAGATAACAATTCAATATTAGTATTCATAGTAGCAGGCACATGTTATTAACACATACCTTGTACCTTGTAGAGTTGACTTCCAAAACCATCCGCTAGGGATTATGACTGGAAGTTTTGCGAGAGTGGGCGGTTAGTTGTTGGGACGGGGAGGGAGGTGTTTATCAGGGTTTTGGACGGTGTCTTTGAATGTCGCACTGGATATTATGTTGACGGTTTGCTGTGGTAGGGCGTTCCACAGGCGGACATATGAGAAGTTTGAAAACTTTACTATGTATACTTTTAAAATGGCATCAATTTCAAAAGTTCTAGTTTTCCGCTATTTTGTGTACAAACCTATGGGCTCCTCGTCCACCGGCTCCTCGTCCACCGCTCCCACCCTTGACTCACTCGACGTTTAGATTGATAACTTTACTGTTGCTAAACATGTGGCTTTAATTCTTTTTTTATTCGGTAGCTGGATAAATTGTCTTTAATATGATACCAAAAATGTTATGTTTTTTTGACAACTTCTATTTAAAATAGAGACACGTATCACGATTTTAAGGATTTTTTGAAACGATCCCACCTTATTTGATATACCTATTAGTGACCTGTGACCTTTTACGGTGCTACGCTACTGTAGCATATTTTTGACACTTTACCAATTATTGTCAATCTTAATAGTTGTAATTCTTGCCAATATAATCAATCTTTATCGATTAATTTATAAAGACGTCCATAACGTGACCTCTTGTAACATATCCAACTCATCTTCGACACCGAGTAACGTTGCACTAATTGTTATTTGGTGTATTTAAAAGATTTATGGCTGTTAACTGGCACGAATTAATCAATATTTTCATAATGGCTATATTAAAGACCTATTAGTGACGACAATATTATATAATCGGCTAATCGGCTTATATATTATTTATATGTACAGGGTGTCCCAGAATGATCTGTACTGGGTTTCAAAAATATATTAAAAATATGAAACAAAAATAGTGTTACAAATGTAAACACTTGCGATATGATGGTGGAAATGTTTCCTACTTATTCCGTTAATTTCATTGAGATATCTCTTTTTGTTCCGCTGGCAAGACATAATCGAACATCGATCGATGAAAAACGTATTTTCATATTTTGGCTCACATAATTACTCTTTACAGCTATTCTCTCTAGCACTACCAGCATTTCAAACAATCAACCCCACACCTCATAAGTTATATTCAAAAAGAAAGGAAGGTTAAAACCACTCAAAACAAATCCTACCCTATTGATTCAATCAAAGCTTTGTTTTTTATGCACACAACAATCGATCGTTATCAAAAAGCTAATTAAAATAAAATGGGTGTAATAATAATGCGAATAACATTTCAGAAATAATTTAATTTTTAAAAGAGTTAGGGAGTGTTCATAAATACTTTGGTGGGCGGGTTGGAAACAATTGAGCCATGGACATCTTTTTTTTTTGGACCCCCCCCCCCCCAAATAGGGTGGGTTTTTTTCTTGACCCCCCCTTTCAAGAACCTTTTTTTGTGTTGACCCCCCCCCCCCGTCTGTTCACGTTATATAACAGAAACAATAACAACATTCTATATAAACCTATAGACATAGTCACAATCACTTTTATTATGGTAGGTGGGTTATATCAAACTATTTATTAAAGATATATAATATAACACAATTGAAAAGTCAAACAAAATCAGTGTAGGTCTTCTTCTTTATAATCCTGCCCGGCACTCGTGATCGCTGTGGTACATGTATGTCCTCCTCTTCTTCTTTATCTGCATCCTCTTCATCTTCAAATGTTTTAGGCTCCAGTGGCGTAGCTATATAGGTTATTGATATTGGGGGAAGGGCGGGAAATGAACCAACAAGATTGTTATGAGTCAAGATACGCGCGCGTAGCGCGCGAAATTTTTTGACTTTACACCTATTTTTGTCACGATTGAGATACATTTTGGCTGTGAACAATACCAACCTTTTTTTTGGGACGCCCCCCCCCTATACAAGCACTTTTTTTCCCTGACCCCCCCTTTTAAGAACCTTTTTTTTGGTTAGCCCCCCCTCATATTTTCCAAGCCCCCCCCCACCAAAGTATTTATGAACACTCCCTTAGTGACTTTATAAATTTTCATTATGGATCATTTCGACAAAAACTTGAAATCTACTATCGTTACAAAAAAGGCTGTATTTTCCATCAGAAATGGCCGATTTTCACAATCTAAAATTCCTAAGAAAGCTGGGCGTTTGCGCACGATACTTATGAAAACGGTTTGGAAAATATCAATAAAGTTCATACCGAAAAAAAATCTCGTATTTATACCTCGGTTTAGATCATTCTGGGACACCCTGTACAAGCGACACCTATTTTACCATTTCTGTTGATCAAGGCCCTCGTAATGTGCTTTGTTTTCATGACACTGAAGACACTATTATTGCGCCCATCAAGATAATAATAATGTCCGGATGTCTTTTACATTCGCATCATTACCATTGTACACGCATCGATCTTTTGACGCTGGTATACAATTTGCAACTGTTGCAAAGTTAAATCTTAACGTGCCATAATTCTCAATAATGTATGCAAGAACATGCAAGACTTACCATTAAAAAAGAATATGATATCGATTTTTATGGTATATCAGCAATAGAAACACAATCCATTAGACTTCCATTCAACATTGTTCGATTGACGTGAAATACTCTGTTTGTAAATATGGATGTCAATTGTGATATCTTTTACCATGTGACGTTTCTGGGCAACGAACCATAATACCTGGGGGTCTATATAAACTTCAACATTATTATCATCAACATTTAGACACGTTCATCAATTGGTTCAGCTGACACACTGATAGATACTTTTTTGATAAACCCATTGAAACGTGTTTGCCTTCCGTATGTTATTATCGCGTCTATTTGTGTAGGCCTATATACATGGAAAATAAAAATTTGAACAAAGCACCTTTTTATCACGGAAACCCAAGACACAACATATCCTCCTATCTGACTGAAAATTAATTGCCATTCGTTTTCAAAGTTGCACTCATTATACCACAAATGATGTGTTTCTACCATGGTGATGATGCATTTATGAGGTTTTACTCTTTAGTATCGCGTATACATATAGTTTTTTTGCGGATGGTTTAGTCACAAATTAATCTAAACGCCCGTCTAAACGTCAATTTTGTTTGTAATTTTCCAATTTCATTATAAAGATTTGTCAGATAAAAAGCCTATACTAGTAATCAGTAGGTCCCAATCACTTACATGTATGCGCAGTGGCCCACCCCATTTTGTCCCCCAAACTATCGAAAATGATGACTTTTAATGCCGTTAAAATTAGTTGCAAATGTCTAATTCAGAACAATTTAAGCTAATTTCAGGCAATTTTTACAATAAAAGCTATTTTTTTGGCGCGCTTTGCGCACATTTTTCCACCCTACATGTTTCTCTTTTCCCCAACATTTTTGATGCTGGCGCCGTCACGATGATTCTGTAATGAATGATTGATGCGAACTAAGTGCTAAGAGTTCTTCACAATCAAATGTATATACTGACAGGAGAATCCGAGACGGTAGGCCTATACATTATTCGCATTATGTATACGCGAAGGATCCCTACTTACGAGGGTCATTCAACAAGTTCTACCTCCTCCATCATAACATCGCTAATATGAATTTCAGCCACATGACATTGTCATGATTATAGCTCCGAATCATAGCTACACATTTGCAGTAAATGATAATTGATATCTGTTTCACCTTTGTTATGACGCGGTCAAAGCCATAGAGCAGGGGTTCTCAACCTGAGGTCGTGACCCCCATGGGGGTCGTTTGGGGTTTTCCAGGGGGTCATGAAGGGCTCATAAATATAGGTTTTTGGGGGAACCGTGTTAAGCTAAGAAACACCAAAAAGAAACCTTTCAAATATGCAAGATTTCCTGCTCGCTGCGCTCGCATCCAAGCTAAGCAGTTTCATTTATGATATCCGGCTGGTGTTTTTATTCAATTTTTGTTTTGGGGGTCACAGTACTGACCAGGAATGTCAAAAGGGGTCGTGGGGCAAAAAGGTTGAGAACCACTGCCATAGAGAGATTTTGGACAACGGACACGTACAATTACCTTAAAATAAACACATATTTAATGTTTTAAGGGTTTGTTATCCGTAATTTATGGTTAGATATAAAACATGATTTAAATATTGAAAATGGAAATTAATGAATAAATATTTGATTATATTACAGTATCATATAAATAAGATTGTTAAGCAGTATTTCCTCTTGTAGGCTTGCAAATAGTTTAATCAACTCAAATGTATTGTTATGCCTTTGGCATACTGGAATGCTGCTGATCAGTAACATTTTCGTTGTTACAACTTAGGCACAGTGATGCCTCGTATGTCAAATCTTTAACTTAATAGTCACTGTAACTGTAAGAGTTTTAATTATGTGCAATCTTCAAAAAAGTCAATCAGGTAGTCAATGAAAGAAAATTATCGCTCTGAGAGACATGTATCACTCAATTAACATGATTAAGTCCGGTATATTGAAGATCACTTAGTTCTTATCATGAACGTCGAATATGACTTTTGAAGGGTTCTCTAGGAGGGGTAAACTTAATGGCTGTTCTGATCTGGTTCTGGCTAATCAGAGGTTTTGTCCAAAGAAATCTGTCACTTTTATTGTTTATAGTCTGGTAAAGAGATATCTGACATTTAGAACGGTTATAATTGACCGATAGGCATGTTATGCCACTTACAATAGGCCAAATGAATAGCACTTCGGCGATATTTAGCTGAAGTTTTTCACCCGTTTCCGTCACACTAAATCGAAGTTTGGTTTTCACTGCATCCCCTGAAAAGTACAACGATTACTCAGATCAATTTACAATGAATTTGTAGCTGAGGTTCTAAGCTATACAATTGTGTGTTATTTGATAAGATGGCTTATATTAATAAGACAATTATGAGGTAGGAGGTAGAACTTATTGAATGACCCTCTCGTAGAATGGAACCGGCATCCTATAATAGTTTCTTTTTAAAGTAACCAACTTATTGCATTGTTAACCTTATTATGTTATGTTATGGATTCACAATTTGTCCACAGATACGTCGTACAGATAATAGCGTACCTAATGGGTCTGTTCATATTCGCCACCATTGTTGGTAAGTCAAACATTTATTTCAATATTTTAATTAAAAGTAAAAGGTAGGAGTTCAGATTGCTGTCCCGATTTTCAAACTCGATGTTGTCTACATGAAGGGTCATCCTTAAAATAGTTAAGTTGCATAAATCCAATGGTTCTATAATTTAGAAGTGCAAGGTGACAAGACATTTGCCCATTGAGTAGTATACACAAACTGGCCGAGTGGTTAACCACCTTTGGCAGTAATTCACTGCAATTTGGCCTATAACACATATGAAACATATCTTGTACATTGTACAGAAATAATGAGACAAATATGGGGGTTTCTTCTGATATGGGGTTTCTTCTTGGAATCAGCTCCCGGTGTCAGCATCAGACAGGCGCCGTCCATCTGTATCTTCAAACGCCGGTTAAAAACTCATTTGTTTCCAAAGTTCTGATTTTTTTTGTCTTTGCATAACTTGTGTATATATTGTTATTTGTATTTTTATTGTATATAATGCTGTTTCATATTGTTAAGCGCCGTGTTCTTTGTAGAGCGCTATATAAATGCTTATTATTATTATTATTATTATTATATCAAAAATAGATGGATGGCCAAAAACAGTTACAGTGATCGAAACATCACATGGCTTCATATTTTGATCAGCAGAACATTTTACATCGGTGAATCTTGTCTTAGATTGATAAATATACTAGAATGACATTTTAGAACCTCTTTTATAATATCATTTAACCGGGTATTTAACAGGTTTTTAAATTTTATTGATAATTGGTATGTTTTGAGCATTTTTTACGAGATCCAATCTGATGGATGCAAATTGAGGGATGTTCAAATTGTCACTCGAACCGTAATTTCCTGACCAACAGTATAGCCTTTCCCAGATTGGTATTTGCAGTCTGAACTGTAGATTCATAAATATTAGCTTTCGACCATTGGAATACCGTAAATAATGTTAAAACGGACGCGACAATATATAAAACATAACCAGAATATCGCAACATGTGTTATACTATACATAATATCCTATATATAACAATTCATATTGTAATACTACAATGACATACATGTGTATAGGCTAGCCAATTGTAGGATTCCTGTATAATAATATGGGGCTGCTCACATTTCGAGATTGAAGCCCGGGGATTGAAGCTGATTGAGACAATTCATTCTGCGGCCGACGGACCAGCATATAGCCATTACAAACATCTGTTGGATTGTATGCACCTGTCCGAAATAATGCGCGGTTTAGACACAGTTCCACCAAATATGCCTAACCATATCCTTGAGAAGAAGGATCTATGATATAACCATGACCCGGGAACTGACTCCAGCACAGTGCACCTTAAAATTAGTAAACAAAGACTTTTCTTCCTCCTCGTAGGGCTACAATTTCAGCCTATCCAGGGAAATACTTACTAATTATGATTGAATTATAGAAACACTGAGGCGTGTCATTCTATAGCTCTGGAATTTTAACGGGTGGTTCTCGGGTTGATAGCGTTTCAGCAAGTACCGGTGGCCGAATAGTTAGGCGCATGTTCTAGTATACGGGATGTCGTGGGTTCGAGTCCCGCGCCGGTAATTGTTCCTGCTTTTTTCGAGTTGAGTGACATTGAGCAGCGCGGCTTCTTATGTTTATTTCGCTTTTCCAATTTGGATGAGCTTTACTATATACTCTGACTAGTGACTACCCATTGTAATGGTGAGGTTTGTGGAAGATAATTAGACCCGTGTTGACGTACTCTTTGGCACCATGTAGGCCTATCATGAATCGCGAAAACACTGGCGATGCTCAAGTTTTTTGACTGCGGCGATTATTATTAGTTTGCCTCGCGTGTAATACTTATCATTACCTATGCCCTAACACCCGGCCGGCCCTCCATATTTGGAATGAAATGTATAAATATATGCCGTATCAGAATAATGATGGTTAATGTTATTCACAGGTCAAGTCGGAACTGTTATCGAAAACCGTAATGCTTCCAGACTGGAATTCGAACGACACGTGGTAAGTGTAATAGACGTTATCATGGTGTTTAGATTTTTGTCATACTTCCGTTATGATTTGAAGTCCATTGTTCACCAGACATCATTACAATTCAAATGCATAGTAATAACATTTTCGCTAGATTTTGCCTGGTCTGGTCATCCTTTACTATCTCAGAAAACATCATCCCGCAACCAGTGTTTACCCTAAAACGGCCCTGAGTGCTACAGGATACTATGCTTAACACTTTCTACGCGGCTATTGCTTTTTCTCTATACAAAACAGATTGTCAGAAACCTCTCCAAACTTTCAAGATCAATCTCAAGGATTACTGAATCAATACTAGGCATGTTTGTACTTATTTTATTGCATTTCTCATGGTGATTCCAAATATGATAATTAAATTGAATAATTCTGACATATTTGAAACATTTTGTGACACTTTGGAATGTCGTCTGCAGACGCCTGCCGCGTGGAAAGTGCTAACCCTAACGGCTCGGAGTGAGTGGTACCATCATGGAAGTACTCTTCTTCCATGGTGCTATACGCTTTTTAAGTTTTTCGAAGGCTGGCTGTTACTTATTTGTATGTAGGAACGGAACGCGGGCGACCCGTGTTAGATTTCTCCAGGCTGACAAAGTCGGTCTTTCTCCCCTCCCATCATTGGACGGTTGGACCCATTTTACTCCTCTGGTATAGTTTCGTCGCTGTTCTGACATAACGACACATCAATTTACTTAATTCTGTTGTGATGTGTCGTTATGTCAGAACAGCGACGGTTGTATTGCCAAAACCATGCCTCCTATACAGAGGTTCCACAGGTTGTTTTTCACATCAATTTACTTAATTCTGTTGTGATGTGTCGTTATGTCAGAACAGCGACGGTTGTATTGCCAAAACCATGCCTCCTATACAGAGGTTCCACAGGTTGTTTTTTTGTTTTTGTTTTTTTATAGCGAGGACTGGGGACCATGATTCTCATTATTTATAGCACCTCCACATTTGAAGGAAAATGTTAAATAATGCAGTTATGACTAAACAAAAGCCAATCCTATAAGTACTCCTTATCTGCTCTCCATGCACTTTACATGAGCAAATACTCCGTTTCATTTAAAAGCCTTAAGCTTTAGGCTGCTCGGGAGTGAAGCAGTCCTATAATATAAAGTGTTTTATAATGTAGAATGAATTATGTCAACCCAGTAACATAAGTGGCACACAATACTACTTGACACCTACACTTATTGTTAACTTTTGAGTATGTGCCCAATATTTGTCCTCCTTGAATGATATTGATTTAAGTGGTAAAGATATTTTGAACATTAATGTGAGCATTTAATGATTTTCCTCAGCCGCAATGAGAGTAATGCAAATACATTACCCGATTGTGTTTTCTTATTGATTTTCACTTATTAATATTATGAATAAAAGCCGCATAACGATTCTCTATGGTGGGGGAAACATTGGTCTTGGGACTTCGGGCGGTCATTTTCTTTCATGGGGGTGGGGGACCCCCAAAATGTGCACTTATCGTCAACAATCTATTATTTGTATGACCCCCTATACTCAGATGTACTTATTAAGGCCTATCTAGTTAGGGTTATTGGGGAAACAGTTATTGGGGAAACAGTTATTGGGGAAACAGTTATTGGGAAACAGTTGGTACTTATAAGGCCCATCTAGTTAGGGTTATTGGGGAAACAGTTATTGGGGAAACAGTTATTGGGGAAACAGTTGGTAGGCCTACTTATAAGGCCTATCTAGTTAGGGTTATTGGGGAAACAGTTGAAGTTTAAAAAATAGGGTGGATGAGCTGAATCTGTAGAAAAAATGTACGCAAAGCGCGCAAACATTTTCAATTTTTTAAAAAATTTGTTATGTTTTGAAACCCTATTACAATGGTATTAATTTCATGACCCCTATTTTGGGGGTAAAAAATACTGACCCAGGAGACCCCCTACCGAAGAAAATCACTTTGGTACAGATTTGTGTGTGTGTTGGGGGAGGGGGAGGCCATACAAATAATCAACATCCTGAGTAGGAGGTCATATAAATAATTATTCGCTTTCGTTTAGGGGTCATAACTTAATGTCGACGATAAATTACATTTTGGGACGCCCCCACGAAAGAAAATGACCGCCCCTTATTTCATTCTAATCATCTAATTTTTACTTACTACTGCCTTTTGTCATTTTGTCATTTTGTCAAGACAAAGTTAATTAGTTTATTTCGTACGTTCACTACAGGACAATGCCAAGAAATATATGAGGGCACACGACGTTCCCAAATCGGTGCAAGAAAGAATACAACGCTGGTATGACTACACCTGGGATTTGTGAGTATCTATTCACTTCTTTACGTCTCTGATCTCTCATTTATAATTATCACCACCTCCTCATCAGCTTTGCGCTCGACTTTATTCTCATCTTGACAGTCATCTGTCTAAATCTCATCTTGACATTCATCTTTCTAATCTCATCTTGACATTCATCTTGGTAATCTCATCTTGACTTTCATCTTGGTAATCTCATCTTGACTTTCATCTTTCTAATCTCATCTTGACATTCATCTTGGTAATCTCATCTTGACTTCCATCTTAGTCACTCATTCTCATCTTGACGTTGATCTTGGATTCTCATCTTGACATTGATCTTGGTAATCTCATCTTGACTTTCATCTTGGTGATCTCATCTTGACTTTCATCTTGGTACTCTCATCTTGACTTTCATCTTGGTAATCTCATCTTGACTTTCATCTTGGAAATCTCATCTTGACTTTCATCTTTCTAATCTCATCTTGACTTTCATCTTGGAAATCTCATCTTGACTTTCATCTTGGTAATCTCATCTTGACTTTCATCTTGGTAATCTCATCTTGACTTTCATCTTGGAAATCTCATCTTGACTTTCATCTTGGTAATCTCATCTAGACTTTCATCTTTCTAGTCTCATCTTGACATTCATCTTGGTAATCTCATCTTGACTTTCATCTTGGTAATCTCATCTTGACTTTCATCTTGGTAATCTCATCTTGACTTTCATCTTGGTAATCTCATCTTGACTTTCATCTTCATAATCTCATCTTGACTTTCATCTTGGTAATCTCATCTTGACTGTCATCTTGGTAATCTCATCTTGACTTTCATCTTGGTAATCTCATCTTGACTTTCATCTTCATAATCTCATCTTGACTTTCATCTTGGTCATTCTCATCTTGACTTTCATCTTGGTCATTCTCATCTTGACTGTCATCTTGGTAATCTCATCTTGACTGTCATCTTGGTAATCTCATCTTGACTTTCATCTTGGTAATCTCATCTTGACTTTCATCTTCATAATCTCATCTTGACTTTCATCTTGGTAATCTCATCTTGACTTTCATCTTGGTAATCTCATCTTGACATTCATCTTGGTCATTCTCATCTTGACATTGAACCTTGGTAATTCTCATCTCGACATTGATCTTGGTAATCTCATCTTTGCTTTCATCTTGGTAATCTCATCTTGACTTTCATTTTGTAATCTCATCTTGACTTCATCTTGGTAATCTCATCTTGACTTTCATCTCGGTCATTCTCATATCGACTTTGATCTTGGTAATCTCATCTTGACTTTCATCTTGGTCATCTTATCTTGACTTTCATCTTGGTCATTCTCATCTTGACTTTCATCTTGGTAATCTCATCTAGACTTTCATCTTGGTAATCTCATCTTGGCTTTCATCTTGGTAATCTCATCTTGACATTCATCTTGGTCATTCTCATCTTGACATTGAACCTTGGTAATTCTCATCTCGACATTGATCTCGGTAATCTCATCTTTGCTTTCATCTTGGTAATCTCATCTTGACTTTCATTTTGTAATCTCATCTTGACTTCATCTTGGTAATCTCATCTTGACTTTCATCTCGGTTATTCTCATATCGACTTTGATCTTGGTAATCTCATCTTGACTTTCATCTTGGTCATCTTATCTTGACTTTCATCTTGGTCATTCTCATCTTGACTTTCATCTTGGTAATCTCATCTAGACTTTCATCTTGGTAATCTCATCTTGGCTTTCATCTTGGTCATTCTCATCTTGGCTTTCATCTTGGTCATTCTCATCTTGGCTTTCATCTTGGTCATTCTCATCTAGACTTTCATCTTGGTAATCTCATCTTGACATTCATCTCTCTAATGTTTATCTTAACATTGATCTTTGTAATTCTCATCTTGATTTCAATTTTTCATTCTCATATCTTAACATAGATCTTTGTCATCTTCTTCATATTAATCTTTGTCATATATAGACATCTTCATTTTCTCATTCTTCTTCGCTAGGATTTTACTTCACCAATATGTTTGCAATACTAATTTGACTTATGTACGTGTTTGTCCCTTTGGTATCCAATGTGACATTTTAAAGCCATTTGAATTAATAATCGTGCCTTTCTCAATACAGAGATGAAGGTGACGTCAACGCATTAGGATTGCTTCCAGACAAAATGAGAACAGAATTGGCGCTACACGTAAACCTCAAAACACTTAAAAAGGTCAGTTATATTTCAAATGGATGTTGGCCATCATCATTTTAAACGCATTCAAACTGAACAGAGGAAATTACATGACAAATATATTAAGTGACGTATCCAAATCCAGTTGGTGAAAGATAGACGTGGAAGTAAGTAGGTAGGTGTTTCGATTGCTGGCTCAATTTTCAACTTGTGTTTTATATTCTACATGAACATGATGAAGGGTCATCCTTAAAATAGTTGTATTCCAATGTTTGAGTTGAAACTCCAATGGCTCTTAATTTAGAAGCACAAGGTAACATGAAATTTGCCCATTAAGTAGTACACAAACTATGTGATCGGAACATCCACCTTTAATACAAATCAATTTAGTATTATATAGCTAAAGTTAGCTTTGAATGCCAAGGGTGTCCTTGTACTGTACCCATTCGTCGTTGGTTTTTTGTTTGTTAATGTCTTACAAAGCTCTCGTGCTCTGATGCAAATTGTCCTCACAGTCTTCATTAATAATTTCAAATATGGATGCAACCAAGGGTGTCATGCATCACCATTATTATTGTAATCAATTATTAACATTCTAGTGTATTTCTACAACTATTTACACATCAGGTGACGATTTTTAATGAATGCCCTCCAGAGTTTCTTCATGATCTGGTGCTGAAAATGAGAACCATTGTTTTTACACCGGGTGATTTGGTTTGCCGCAAGGGGGAGGTAGCGAGAGAAATGTTCATCATTTCAGATGGGTTGCTAGAAGTGATAGGGTAAGTGATTATAGATGTACATTGTATTATAGGGTGTCCAAGAATTATTTATACCGGGAAAGGTGCATTTATTTAGCTCTGATACTGTTACTAATTGTCACTGGCTACAGTGCTTATGATCATCTACATATATTTGTAGCTTTCTAAGGAATTTTAAAATCGGATGTTTATCTTTTGATAAAATTGTTGACACAGTTTACCCAAGAGCCATATATAATTTTCACACATCACCCCCACCCTCACTCGGTAGCGATTTCAAAAAGATTATAATCAACATTCGTTGGATCCAATCACTTGCTGTGATGCAATCATGCCAGTAATTTGGACTTTACGTACATTTTTAAATTTGAAAGAAATATCTAACAAAGTTGCTTATTAAACCTATACCCTATCCATTAGACCCCACGAGGAGTTGGTTGACAGGTTTGGCATTTTAATCCGATTTGAATTTTTACGGAATAAAGCTAATTTGTTTTAATGCACACATAATACAATAATAAAGTCATAGGTCGAATCTGTATAGCTTGCATTGAACCGGCTGTGAACCACGCACTAGGTACGATGTTCTAATTGCAAATGTTGATTATAATCAAATACCCCCCCCCCCCTTTTGACCTATCTGTATACACTTTTGATGTCGTTTACTGCAAAGCAAGGAAAATAAAATTTGCATGGATTTACAACTATTCCATTTCAGAACCAATGGCACTATAGTTATTACTCTTAAGGCTGGTGACTATTTTGGTGAGATTGGAATACTCAACATTGATGGCGTAGCAAATAGGTAAGTGACACATACCCTGGAATAGTTTCAGAAGAACATTGTATGAATTTTTCGATTCAAAGTAGGAAACTTACTTTTTTCCATACGGGCTTCGACAACTAAGCTGTTGTCTTCCTCAGTGGATTGTGTTTGATCCAGAACTATTGTCTTTCTAAACTGTTTCTTGATGACGTCATCGGATGTTGATTTGGATTCGGAGAAAAGGCGGCACAGACTAACAAAAGCTCCTAATGAATGGCGACGAGGGGGATGTACCAACTCAGTCATCTTTACGACTCAGTGATCCAGAGGGCGTCATCATGTCACGAGTTAACATGGAGAAATTGTAACCATGTCAAATCCCCAAGAGACCTGGATATGGCTAGAAAACCAGATTGGTAGCTCCCCTTTAAGAATATCTCTATCATAAAAGGTTTGATTACCAAGCTTCTTGTAATAAATGTTTTCTGGAATATTGTTTCTCTAATATGTCATGCGCCTATATATGGTAACAGCTGCACCGCGCCTGAAACGATGTTTACATCCGTGGATATATCACACGTTATAAATTACTGAAATTTAATTTAAATTTAATTAATTACATCATATGATCCTGGTGTGAAATAAGGTGGAGATATCATATTTCATACGATACCAGTATAAGTGAATATAAATCACGAATAACAAAACCATTAGTGAAAAACATCAAAATGTTGAATTATGACTGTGCCAGAATATTATACTAGATGTTAGGTCTACATGATTAAAGTTAGTGCTCTGATTTCTGGCCTGATTTTCAACTTTATGTTTTCTATTCTACATGAAGGGTCATCCTTAAAATAGCCATATTCCAAAGTTTGAGTTAAATAACTCCAATGGTTCTTATTTTGGAAGCATAAGGTGTCATGATAATATGTGCCCATTGAATAGTACACAAGCTGGCTGAATGGTTAACCAACCAACTTTGGCAGTATACTGCATTTTGGCCTATATATAATCCCTAAATGATGACTTCCGAAAAGCGGCACTTTTCAACGATTCGGGGAAGTTATTGACGTAAATGGTGGATAGTATTGGCTAGTCATACATGACAAAATAATTTTATTTTTTATTTCAAATAAAGACCAGCTAAAGAAAGAAGATAATTTCTTTTAATTGAAAATAAAGACAATCAAGATTAGATTAAAAAAAGCACTAGAGACATTTTTGTAACTTTCTTGTTGGGGTAATGTGACTTTCTTGGGAAAAGTAAACATGATATTGAAGCAGAAAAACTTTTGATGGGTAGCTAAGCGTTTACCCATTTCATAAATGTTCCAATTTCTCAAAACGACAAATGTGATCTAATTTTAGGGGGGGGGGGGGGGGGCTTTCCTTTTTTAACCCTTTATGTTGCTATCAGGGGTAGATAGCAACACACACTATAACATAGATATGTTGCTATCAGGGGTAGATAGCAACACACTATAACATAGATATGTTGCTATCAGGGGTAGATAGCAACACCCATTGTAACATAGATATGTTGCTATCAGGGGTAGATAACAACACACACTTTAACATACATTTGCTATCAGGGGTAGATAGCAATACACACTATAACAGATATGTTGCTATAAGGGGTAGATAGCATCACACACTATAACATAGATATGTTGCTATCAGGGGTAGATAGCAACACACACTATAACATAGATACGTTGCTATCAGGGGTAAATAGCAACACACACTATAACATAGATATGTTGCTATCAGGGGTAGATAGCAACACACTATAACATAGATATGTTGCTATCAGGGGTAGATAGCAACACCCACTATAACAGATATGTTGCTATAAGGGGTAGATAGCATCACACACTATAACATAGATATGTTGCTATCAGGGGTAGATAGCAACACACACTATAACATAGATACATTGCTATCAGGGGTAAATAGCAACACACACTATACCATAGATATGTTGCTATAAGGGGTAAATAGCAACACACATTGTAACATAGATATATTACTATCAGGGGTAGATACTTGTAGCAACACACATTGTAACCTAGATGTGTTGCTATCAGGGGTAGATAACAAGACACACTTTAACATACATTTGCTATCAGGGGTAGTTAGCAACACACACTATAACATAGATATGTTGATATCAGGGGTAGATAGCATCACACACTATAACATAGATATGTTGCTATCAGGGGTAGATAGCAACACACACTATAACATAGATATGTTGCTATCAGGGGTAGATAGCAACACACTATAACATAGATATGTTGCTATAAGGGGTAGATAGCAACACACACTTTAACATAGATATGTTGCTATCAGGGGTAGATAGCAACACCCATTGTAAGATAGATATGTTGCTATCAGGGGTAATTAGCAACACACACTATAACATAGATATGTTGATATCAGGGGTAGATAGCAACACACACTATAACATAGATATGTTGCTATCAGGGGTAGATAGCAACACCCATTGTAACATAGATATGTTGCTATCAGGGGTAGATAGCAACACACACTATAACATAGATATGTTGCTATCACTATCAGGGGTAGATCACACACTATAACATAGATATGTTGATATCAGGGGTAGATAGCAACACACACTATAACATAGATACGTTGCTATCAGGGGTAGATAGCAACACACACTATACCATAGATATGTTGCTATCAGGGGTAGATAGCAACACACACTTTAACATAGATATATTGCTATCAGGGGTAGATAGCAACACACACTATAACATAGATACGTTGCTATCAGGGGTAAATAGCAACACACATTGTAACATAGATATGTTGCTATCAGGGGTAGATAGCAACACACTATAACAGATATGTTGCTATCAGGGGTAGATAGCAACACACACTATACCATAGATATGTTGCTATCAGGGGTAGATAGCATCACACACTATAACATAGATATGTTGATATCAGGTGTAGATAGCAACACACACTATAACATAGATACGTTGCTATCAGGGGTAGATAGCAACACACACTATACCATAGATATGTTGCTATCA
>CM069444.1:27521217-27778671 GCA_035610835.1 Ophiura sarsii | reverse complement strand
TTGGAGCGTCCTACTAATATTCTGGGGTGCCCTACTAAAAAAAAATATAGTTAAAATGGTGTCTCCTTCAACTAACTTTTCCTAATAGTGCCAGCCCTACAAGCTTTTCTACTAGTTTAACTAGTTGCAGCTAGCTGAACTAGTTGCTCAACTATGCTCAACTAGATGCTTGTACTAGCGTTTCTAGCAGTTTTATATGGTCTACACGTGAAATATACTGTTATGGTCAGAAGTCACAAACTGGTCCAAAAAAAAGTTTCACTTCTAATAATGTTGAGAAATGCACCAATTCTGATTAAACGGGACAAAACTTAAGTTTTACATACTTAAGAGCAACTTTGCGTACCAATCAAAGAAAATCAAAAAATGTTGGCAGACTTCAATTTTTTTAATTTTTTTTTTTTTAATGTCAGGGTGCAGCATTGGTCAAAGTCTATAAAAATCCAAATTAGGTCACCGCTGGACCTTCGTTACCATAGCAACGGCCAAAATATCAAAATGACACGTTTTGGCCTATTTCAGCACTTTTATAAGGCTAAAATATTTCAAACTTTTAAGATTCACATGTAGGGAAAGTAGAGGTAGAACTTGACAGTCACACCACATGATTTACAACACATAGCTTTCTAGAAATGCAGTTCTCAAACAACCATCATGGCCTTCTTGGGTTATACCATTGTTTGAAATAGGGGTGTTTTTTGTAAATATTTATTTCCTGAAATATAGCAATGTTCAACGAGCTGTAAACCCCAAAGTGGTGCTTTTTAAAAATTTATATTATCAATGTGGCTAGACTAGGTAGTACTTTACCTAAATAAACAAAAACAAGTTTCGGTAATTTTGACAGAGGCAAACAGTGTTGCCTGAAAGTTTGACATTTTCCCATAAAATAACAGTGTTTTTTGGGGGGAAATGAGCCCCTACGAATGTTTTAACAGGAAACCAAGCATCACAAAGTACCTTTAAACACTTATTCTCAAGCAATGACCCATTCTTATGACTGTTCTGCAGCATATGTTTTGTAGTAATATCCAAAATGGCCCCCAGAAGCCATCTTGGAATTTAGAAAATCACATAACTTCTGGACACATTAACCCAGAGACAAGATTGAGGTATCTCTTTTGACTAATTGTATGACTAGGAATCTAATACGGTGGTTATTTTATGATTTGGAGGCTGTATTCAGCATGAAATACAAGATGGCTGCCAGCGGCCATCTTGGAATTGATAAAATCACATAACGTTTGAACATCTTAACCAGGACACGTTATTTAGGTGTCTGTTTTGACTAACGCTATGCCTTGGAATCCTATATACAGTAGTTATTTTATTATTCTGAAACATAATGTAGATGTTGCTCTCATCTTATTTATATGAAATTATTCTAAAACCTACTAGTATTTAATGACATGTAGGCCTATGGGTTAATTGTACTCATTATGAAAGATTCAAGATGGCTACTTGACGACTTTTTTAGAAATGATGATGTTCTTAAATATGATAAAGGGGCATTTCTTCAATAATTCCACAATGCTGAATACATTCCAGAGGCAAGTTTTTCAATCATTTTCAGTATAAAAGCCCCAAAAGCATGGGTGGATTTCAGTAACAAAATCCTGTACTGTTGCTGACCACGAATAATTGTTGCAAATGTTAAGGACAAATAAAAAGTATGATAAAACACGGTAGCAGCTTTAATTAACAAATTTTACTTTACAAATTTTAGTTTTTAACGATAAAAAACTTTAGAAGAATGCAATACAATGCATCACTCTAGTTTCGTTTTTGGTCTTTAACCCTTACCCCGGCGGAGATATTTTGGTGTGGATCAGGAGGAGGGGGACACATTGAGGGATTTTGAACAAACAAACCACCGCGGTCCGACTCTGATTCGATCCGCGGACCTTCTGCACGCCCCACGCGCGCTCCTAACTGAGCTAACACACAAGAGCTTACGATATAGGCCTACATGATATAAATGGCACATGAAATTCGCCAGTTACGCTCGATACTGTTACAATTCTTCCAGATATATCGAGCAGGGGCGTACCGCGGCATGTGAGCCAGGGGGGGGGGGGGGGGGGCAGAAATATAATGTCGTCGACGTCCCGATGGTAAATTTTCGTAAAAGGTTACCCCAAATTTTGTGGGGGGGGGGGGGGGGGGGGTACGGTCAAAAAATTTCGCACGGTCAAAAAATTTTGCACGGTCACAAATTTTCGCACGGTCACAAAATTTCGCAGCCCAAAAAGCACAACAATCAACAAATAATGCCCAATCCTCAGTGTTTTCGGCCTAGGCACTATTTTTTTTCCTTATGCGAATTTTTAGCGACCCGGTGCGACGAATTTAGCGTCCCGATATTTGGAGCCAGGGGGGGCAACTTGCCCCCCCTGCCCCCCGGTCGGTACGCCCCTGAGTATCGGGCGATACTGGTACGTCACACGCTACAGTAGTGAAGCTTGCGCTTGGGGAGAGGATTTTGCGTAATCATTCGTAGTATTTAGAACTGTTAGGGTTAAGAATATTGTGTTTCAACCATCCAGAACATTGGTGTGTGTGCCAAATTAAACCAACGTTGCATAAAAAATGTGGTGATCTTCTACTGGTTCACGTAGTGATCCTCATTAATGATCCAAAGTACATTCCCTCGTTGAATTGTCTTGTGATACTGAATAAGGATCGCATTCTGTCAGTGTTGGTATATTGAAAGCCAAACCATACTGACCAATTACAGTTTGCATCCACCCATCTTCTTTATAAGAAAGTGTGTGGTAGAATACTTAAAATAGCTACTATGTTTTAATAATAGTATAATAACAAGCATTTAAAAAGCGTTCTACAAAGAACACAATACAGCGCTTAACAATATCAAACAACATTATATACAAGAAAAATGCAAAGAAAATAATATACACAAGTCATGCAAAGATAAAAAATCAGTACTTGGGAAACAAATTCGTTTTTAACCGGCGTTTGAAGATACAGACGGACGGGCCTCTCTGATGCTGACCAGGAGCTGATTCCAAAGTCGGGGCCACATAATGATTATAATAAACAGGCATTTAAAAGACGCATTTCAAACCGTAAGGAAACTCAATGCGCCGCACAAAGATAAAATCAATCAATTAAAAGTTAAGAAAACGCACAACCTTTACAACCATAAAATACCATAACAAATTAACAAAACTATATAAATGAGTAAAAGGCAAAACACAATTGAAGCGCAAAAGTCAATATAAATACAGATTTGCCAAATTACGATCTAGTGAAAAGACATGAACGGAATTATCACCAGCTTGATGTTTAAATAGAGGCACAAGAATCCTGGTAGCATCAGAAGAGGGGCGAATTCGGGGTCTGCTATCTTTATTTAACACACATGATTTTTCTTTCTGTTTTGCCTTGCTACATTTTAAACTTGCCAAGACAATTCAAGTTTGCTAGCAACAGCTGACTTCTGTAACTTGAATCCACCCATGGATGCTTTTATACTAAACATGATCTCAAAATGATTGACACCCGTTTGTCTCTGTAATGGATTTCTCATAGTCCATTATGATACCCTTTCATCATCACTAAGTTAGTTTGGCTCAAAAGAAATGCACCATAAATGTTCTAAAATGGTTGTTGGTGGCTTTCTTTGATATCCATGCTGAGAATAATTAACTCTTACAGGGAATCCTAGACAGATTATTTCATGAACATTAAATTATTCAAGAGCAACATCTATTGTGTTTCTAGGTTGAATGGTTCGGCTGATATGGTCCCACACCACCAAATAAGTACCCTATTGTTTTGTGTGGTTTAGAGGTCAAGTTCGTGTTAATTTGTCTCACCTTAAAGAGCTAACCGGTTCATTCAAATCATTGTTTTTGTTGAAGATCAAGATGTCTTCTGCTTAAAAACAATCCCTTTTGTGGGGGTTAACCGGCATTTTCCCCCGCTACAGGCAATGATATCTATCTTAGGTACGATAGGCTGCCTATTTCTAAGATCCGGGATTTTTTTTGCTCTAAATTGGTGGAAACAGTGACATCATGTAAAATAATAACATTCATGAACAAGCTAGAGATTTCGGGCCTAATATGGAAGAAATAACCTACTGTACAAATGCCAAATTATGAAACATTAAGGTACATTTACAGCAATTTTTACCTCTTCTAGGATGTTAAATGTAGACTTATGGTGGGTCTTTCTTGATTTCAAACACTGCTGGATTTTGCCAGAACGCAAAATATGATTTGGTGGTTTGCACTCATATGAAAATCTAGATATACAAGTGTCAGTCTTTTTGGATTTATAATGTTGAAGGCATACCATAATAATACAATAATCACTGTTTTGGATTCCAGGGCATAAAGTTAGTCAAAAAAGACACAGAAATTATAGAATTTCATCAATTCCAAAGATGGCTGCCAGCAGCCATCTTGGATTTCATGCTGAATTATAAAAATTATAAACTATCCACCATAATAGATTCATAGGCATAATTAACATACACATATCATTATATCAATCATGTCTCCAGGTTTATGTCTAGAAGTCATAATATTTTCTACATTTCAAAATGGCCTCTGGCGGCCATTTTGGATATTGCTGTATCCCAGCTGTCTGCAGTTGCCCAAACTTTTGCGAGGGGAATAAGAGCTAATTTTGTTTCTAAATACCCTATAGTATCAAAACCCACCCTTAACCTACCTTTGCTTTCCCTGGATCACTGAATATGACCCTACTAATGGTTATGAGCAACAGCTTCATTGAGGGTGTTTAATCTGGCAACGCTGTTGTTTAAATACTTAGAGAATAAAATATGGTTCGTCGATGTTTTGGTATAGAAGGCTGCCATATAATGCATAGGCTGCACCATATTTTGAGTCGTGAATGGTCGCCGCAGGCGGCCATTCACGACGATAAAAATATGGTACAGCCTATGCATTATATGGCAGCCTTCTATACCAAAACATCGACGAACCATATTTTATTCTCATTCTTATATTTATCAACGTTTTTTTTCAACATTTTATTCATTGGGGGATCATTTAAGATCGTTTTGAATTAGTACACAGTGGCAAATCAACTGATTACTGTTCTAAACATCCCCACAAACAAAATCGAACAACCCATAGAAATTTTACTTTGGCGCAAGAATCTCAAGAATATGTGATTTGGTGGCCTTAGTGATCAGGTAGCCCTTAGTGATCAGATTTATTCGCGGTATACGATGGAATTTTTACTTGAAATCACTGCAAATAATTATTTAATCGTCATTCTTATATATTGTTTAAAATGGCAACCCATAATATCCATCAATTTCATTGGTTTTGTTGGATACGTGCTAAAGTATTTCCTATATCTGGCCTGTGTGCGAACGCAAAAAGAGCCGGGGGACTTTTGAATGTTTTAATTTAATAAATACACCACGTAAAAATGTTTCCTTACTTTTACGGCGATTGACGCCCCAGCTCGTGGCCCTTTTCGGTAAGTTTGGTCATCTTTTCACTCCTCTATATGGCTAAATTCAGCCTCACTGAGCTCTACAAATGGTAAATTCAGGGGCGGGTGGATGGCGATCATCACGCCAGCAGCAAATGCTTGCCGCTAAACGTCGGACCTTCCCATCAAATTTCTGATCACTTCATCATCTGGTAAATCATCACACTCCGGTTTTGGTTCTGACTTCTGGTTCTCCTTTCACATGTTTTACATCTAGGTCTCCAATTTCAAAAGTTGCTGTGGTTTCTTCCATATTCACTTTATTGCAAGTAATTACGAATGTAGCCTAGGCCTAGGCCTATACGAATATTTATTTTATAGCAGACGAAAATAGGCTTTTAGGCACCCTTTTTATTTGTCCTTCTATCTTTTACATGTCTTATTACTATTAGCGTTTATTCATTAAATGGACCTCTTATCTTTTATTTACATTTAATTACATGCATATAACCTAATGTTGTATTGTAAAATAAGCTTACTTTCGATTTACAATAATTGACGAGGATGTTTACGATTATTGACGAGGCGATGTTTTTTAAATGTAGTTCCGGCATCATCAAAGGTGTGAATTAAGCCCCGCCCAGATCCATAGATTACCGGTCTGGTAATCTATAGCGCGTATCCAACAAAACTAACCACAGAACCAATGAAATTGATGGATATTATGGGTTGACATTTTAAACCACGCCCAATATATAAGAATATCAAATCATGTCCAACTTAATGCTGAATTGTTACAAATATCATTTGAATGCATATCAATCCTTATCAGAATTTTCTATGAAAGTAAATCCTGAAAATCCCTATTTTTCACAATGAATTAAATGTCAATAAACCGAAAAAGTGCAAAGTTCCTGGCAACACTGCTCTCCGGTACAACAATTACCGAAACTTTTTTTTCTTGAAACATGTAGACCAACATCCTGTCTATTGACCCTGAACAGGCCAATTCAAAAAAAGCACCACTTTATGGGTTATGTCATTTTTACAACCTTCACTTTTTGCAAAATTAAAATTAATCAAAACACCCCTATTCTACAAAATGGTTTAACCCACATTGAAAAATTGAAAGTTAATGTTGACATCATTTTTGGAAAGGACAAGGATGGCTACTTCACTGTATAAAAGAAGGGGACTGTAATGCATGTTCTTCATACAGAAATATGACCTAATACTTACGCTTTTTTAAAGTTGTGAAATGGGTAAAATAGTGAAAATTGGGTAATTTCATATATTGGCCGTTGCCATGGCAACCAAAGGTATATTGGTAATTTTTTCACCAAATATATACATGTTGACCAAAGGTCTAAACATGTGCAAAGTATAAAGGAAATTGATATTTTAAAGTCTGCCACCACTTCTTTGATTTTTACACACAAGGTCTCTTAATGACCCACAAACTATATATTGTTGGAAAGCTTAAGATTCAAGGTTTTTTATTTTTGCAAAAAAGAATCAAATTATACAGGGTGTGTACAATTTTTACAGGGTGGAACATAACAAATTTGATCGTTTTTGCTCCTCACAAAATAGTTTGATAGTTTGTACAATTAGGGTTTAGCTGAAAATAGTCACCAAAATCAGAACAACCGCAGAAGGTGCTACCAAATTTGCTAAGAATCATTTGCCCAAAATGTACACAGGAAAAGTACAGGGTGTCTAAAATTATGATGAAATAATGCATAAAATTAATGTTTGTATATAATATTCTATGAAATTTAGTTAGCATGGACCATTTAATTTAAAAGGAAATGATTATCAAAATGAACTACATGAATATCGTTAAAGTTCCTTTTATTTTGAATACAGGGTGGTCCAAAATAGGTCTAAATAGCAATTTTTTCATAAATCTATGAACAATTCTGTGAAGAAACACTTCTGGCTTTTTTAGTTAAATGTTTTACTACCCAGGGTAGAAAAGGACTGAAGAGTCACACAAATGAAATAGAGAGACTGCGATTTGGCCATTGTTTAATCAATAAAATGAATAAAACTGTGTATTTTTTACATTAAAACACTCCCTGAATTGAACATCATATTCTAGTAGAGAATGTCTAGATAACAATTCAATATTAGTATTCATAGTAGCAGGCACATGTTATTAACACATATGAGAAGTTTGAAAACTTTCCTATGTATACTTTTAAAATGGCATCAATTTCAAAAGTTCTAGTTTTCCGCTATTTTGTGTACAAACCTATGGGCTCCTCGTCCACCGCTCCCACCCTTGACTCACTCGACGTTTAGATTGATAACTTTACTGTTGCTAAACATGTGGCTTTAATTCTTTTTTTATTCGGTAGCTGGATAAATTGTCTTTAATATGATACCAAAAATGTTATGTTTTTTTGACAACTTCTATTTAAAATAGAGACACGTATCACGATTTTAAGGATTTTTTGAAACGATCCCACCTT
The DNA here is from genome assembly GCA_035610835.1 of Ophiura sarsii. Lineage (NCBI taxonomy): Eukaryota > Metazoa > Echinodermata > Ophiuroidea > Amphilepidida > Ophiuridae > Ophiura > Ophiura sarsii. The sequence goes on along the minus strand of CM069444.1, from coordinate 27,770,758 downwards.
ATTTGATATACCTATTAGTGACCTGTGACCTTATGGCTATGTAGGGCTTGCTGCATGGCTTTGATCTGCTTGCTGCATGGCTTTGATCTGCAAGAAGAAACAACAACAAAACAGATTAAGTACATTATTGAAAATTTGCTACAATTTCCAAAACCGGAAGATCTTTATTTCATTCAACTTTAACAATGATGAATTTTGATGAATAACTTTTATATAAGCTTACTTTACTCATCACATAGACGATAATTTAAATTACGCCATGGCTGCAATAAACTCCCAACTTTAACCTACATCACTACGTCTACGTCTACGAGTTTATAACGATGTGTTTTTGTTTTAAATACAATCTTGGATTTTACTCACTTGTGCGACATCTTTATCTCAAAAACGTGCAGCTGCAAGTGAAATGAATGGATCGCCGCCGTGACCAAATTGACCACCACGCACGTGCGGCAACTTCTTTAGTGCGGCACTCTCGTCCGGCATCTGGTACGGCCGAAAAAAATCGTAGGTCTGCCTTTCGTAGTCCAACTAATTTTCAGACATTAGTTCAGCAGCACAATATAATTGGTAGGGCGTGTCCAACTAAAGGCGTTGCTACTATTCTTCATTTCATTCGTTGAAAAATTAGTTCGACCACGCACACTCTGCTAGAAGTAACATCATTACTAGTTCAACTCGGTTCAACTAAATGCCTAACTAAGAAATTCTCGTTCAACACCCCTAAAAACAACGATCACATTTTTTATGTTCCACCCTGTAAAAATTGTACACACCCTGTATAATTTAATTATTTTTTGCAAAAACAAAAAAACCTTGAATCTTAAGCTTTCCAACAATATATAGTTTGTGGGTCATTAAGTATGTAAAACTTATAAGTTTTGTCCCGTTTAATCAGAATTGGTGCATTTCTCAACATTATTAGAAGTGAAACTTTTTTTTGGACCAGTTTGTGACTTCTGACCCTGTCTCTTCCTAGGGGCGGTGCTCGCCGCTCCCGCACTTTTTGCATGCCTGGGTATTACCCCGGGTATTACACCTAATCAATATTGGATTCAATGCAAACAACGCAATGAATTGACTTGGCACAACCGGGGGCACAGAATACACGTTTTCTTTCCACCGCAACTATCAATACATTTTTGAGAACGCTGGCGTAATATAGCGCCAAGTGTTCAAATTAGATGGTTTTGAACACTGGATACGTGTCAGGTGTTCAAAATCAGAGGTTTTGAACACTCCAGACACTTAAAAAATGTAACACCTTTTGAACACCTAAGACGTGTTCAAAATTTAATTTTTGTATTGGAAAAATCTTCTAGTCAAACTTACACAATTTTGACTTTTTATTGCTGTTTGGGGGTGGAGGTAACTCTTTAAACCGAAATGACCGATAAATATTGCAAAATAAACCTTTAGGATTTTTAGAACACGTGTCAGGTGTTAAAAAGGTGTTCAAAATTTAACATCAACTTTCAAAATTAGAACACTCATATTCCATTTGTTCAGAATATGAGTGTTCGAAATTAGCACACTAGTGTTCAAGGCAGTGTTTTTGAACACCTCGGACGCGTCAGAACAAGTCCGAGGTGCATGTCCAATGTGTTCAAAATATGAGTGCCATCCACGATGAACGCTAATGTTCATAATAGCTAGTATGGAACACCCAATAGAACCCATGTGTTCAAAAATAAAAGCTTATCCTTTCCCTTCCCTCCATAGGCTCCAGCTCTTGAACTTATTATTGGACTGACACTGTATTTTTTTTCAAAAATCTTTTCAATCTTAGGGGGTGCGACAACGCACCCCTTAAAAAACATGGGGGTGCTGTAGCACCCCAAGCACCCCCACTTCCAAGGTGCTTTAGCGCCCTCTATTCATGATTTTGGTTAGAAAGTAGATTTTCTTGCAGATTTACATTTCTGATCATAATTCATAATATTCTGAGTTACAGAGCGATACGATTCCTAATTACTTCAAAATCATGCTTTTAAGAGTGAAAATAAACTGTCAGTTTATTCTTCACTCTAAATTCACTCTAAAGCCATGATTTTGAAGTAGGCCTAATTAGGAATCGTATAATAATTGCTCTGTAACTCAGAAATGTAAATCTGCAAGAAAATCTACTTTCTAAAAAAAATCATGAATAGAGGGCGCCCCCTGGAAAAGATCACATAATATGCATTTAATGCATTTTTTGGTCATTTTAAGAACATAGTAAAATAAAGAGGTTCGACATTGAAAAAACACCCCAATTTTTGGCTCAAAATGGTATTAGTGGCAGGTTTTCGACTACTGGAGAATTTCAAATGAACATATCACCATAACGCATTATTCGATTAAAGAGATGTTTAAGATTTGTTTTACGACAACATTTACTTAATATTAAAGATAATCATTATAATTGACCATTATTGTTGTTTCACAAAAAAATCAGCAAAACTGATAAAAACAATGTTGAAATATAGCGAAATATCATCGCTATTATTTTATTGAAAGTTTTTTTTAAAAACGCCCTCTACAGCTCTTTGTAATATCGTATGTAATTTGAATCAAAAAGAAAAATAGCCGTAACGCTGTTTACTATAAAATGCTGTACGAGCCGGGGATGGAATATTTTGAAACGACGTTTTATTGCATATAAAGACGACTGATTTTTTCTTAATCCTTTCACAGCTGTAATTTTGCGTATGTAATACAATTGTAAAAATGTAGAAATCCCGGTTTTTATCCTAATCCTGTTTTGTTGAATTCCAATATATTTGAAATGTTAGTGTGCTTACCTTCTACTACGTAGCGTTGATAGAATAAGTTAGGTATTTTCATTCACGTCAAAATCTAAAATGTATAACGTCAGCCTGCTTTTCGATAATTGCCAAACTCATTTTTTCTAGTTTTGAGAAACCAACAAAAATAGGAAAAGTGAGTTAGACAGTTATCGAAGCAGGCTGACGATATGTTGAATAGCACCATGAATAGTACAGGTGATTTCCAATAGGAGCAGTACCTGTTGGATAGAATTAAGTTGGGGATACCTTTAAGTGAAATGTGGCTAATTGTTATAGGCCTAATACGAGTTAATGTGACCCATTTTAAACATTTTACATACACTGAAAACAAAAACTATAGCATTCCCTACTAGAGAAAAGTTAGTTGAAACGATGTCTGTATCTACTAACATATACTAGTAGAGCTTGGCTGAACTAATATATATATTAGTACGGCAGGCGGAACCAATTCGCCAAACTAATATTTTGTTAGTTGAGCAACTAGTTCGGCCATGCCAAACTAGAATTTTGGAGCGTCCTACTAATATTCTGGGGTGCCCTACTAAAAAAAAATCTAGTTAAAATGGTGTCTCCTTCAACTAACTTTTCCTAATAGTGCCAGCCCTACAAGCTTTTCTACTAGTTTAACTAGTTGCAGCTAGCTGAACTAGTTGCTCAACTATGCTCAACTAGATGCTTGTACTAGCGTTTCTAGCAGTTTTATATGGTCTACACACACGTGAAATATACTGTTATGGTTATGTAGGGCTTGCTGCATGGCTTTGATCTGCTTACTGCATGGCTTTGATCTGCAAGAAGAAACAACAACAAAACAGATTAAGTACATTATTGAAAATTTGCTACAATTTAAGTAAGCTTACTTTACTCATCACATAGACGATAATTTAAATTACGCCATGGCTGCAATAAACTCCCAACTTTAACCTACATCACTACGTCTACGTCTACGAGTTTATAACGATGTGTTTTTGTTTTAAATACAATCTTGGATTTTACTCACTTTTGCGACATCTTTATCTCAAAAACGTGCAGCTGCGAGTGAAATGATCGCCGCCGTCACGTCTATGACCAAATTGACCACCACGCACGCGCGGCAACTTCTTTAGTACGGCACTCTCGTCCGGCATCTGGTACGGCCGAAAAAAACCGTTGGTCTGCCTTTCGTAGTCCAACTAATTTTCAGACATTAGTTCAGCAGCACAATATAATTGGTAGGGCGTGTCCAACTAAAGGCGTTGCTACTATTCTTCATTTCATTCGTTGAAAAATTAGTTCGACCATGCACACTCTGCTAGAAGTAACATCATTACTCGTTCAACTCGGTTCAACTAAATGCCTAACTAAGAAATTCTCGTTCAACACCCCTAAAAACGAGTTTTTGTTTTCAGTGTAAATATTACAATTTGCCTAACTCACAATGCTGACTTAGGCAGAATTGCAATTGTGCATTTATCAACACTTTTGATTTGTCAATGACTTTATTATTACAGCATGTGCATAATGTAATCAAGTCATGATTTATGCAAATAACTCAATTTCGCTGAAAAGTGAGTTAGGCAATTAGCGAAGCAGGCTGACGAATTAAGTTAGTTATTTGACGACGCCAGTTACAGACGATGGCGGTCACGATTTGCCTAAATTTGCAATTCGTATGGGTTTAAATCGCGACCCATCGAAAAATATCACATTCATAGAAATACAAACTAAATTAAATAATCCCAAAACCAATGGAGTTGGATAACCAACCGTTTTTGTTTGTTTAATTAGTCACGTGTTTAGCTCGAAATTCCATATTATACACCTTAATTTTGAAGCGAAATGTTAGAAAAGGGATAGTCATTTAGGCAGTAATATCCAATACTTGACGATATTCTGGCCTTATATAGTGTTATGATTATTGGGCATATAAAACGATAAGTATTTTATTATTTGACATTCACCAAACGGGCACCAAACATTATAGGTATGGTCAAAGTACGTACAAGATAAGCAAACAGACAAACAAACAAACAAAATTAAAACACAAAAATGTATATACATATAAGTATGGAAAAAAAAGAAAAAGAGAAATAAAATTATATTATATACAATTTTAACTCCTAAAGATGTACGCAAATCAAATGCAGAGTTTACAAAATTAATTAATGGACGAATGCAATCAAATTCGTGAAAATTTAAATAAGTCTTCGCCATCACGGACACAGTCAGCTACCTCAATGGCCGAGTGATTGAAAGTCGTTGGATTATTAATGAAATACATGTATATTTACGACGCGTGAGTTCGAATCTCACTGGAGTCACTTGTTCGCCGCCAGCTGTCTGAATATAGAATAAGTTAGGCATTTTCACACACGTCAACGTATGTATGCCTAATAATGTAAAGTTAGGCATTTTAACGACGCCAGTTAAAAAGATCCCAGTAAACGCCACCACCAGCGCGGTGAGAATTTAGATTAAGTTAGGTATATTTCCGGGTATATTTCAACATGTTTTGAGGATTTTTTCTCTCTTCACCCATCTTCAATCTCCAAACAATTCATCACAAAAGTACGTTCTTGATTTTCTAGCTCGCCAGCAAACAAATTATGTGTAGGCCTATTTAGTGTAAATTAAAAGTTTTTGATATGAATTTTTGAATTTGTGTGAGTGCTGTAATTATTGAACTATTAATCAAGTGCATTATAAATAAAAGTATACATTTTTGGAAAGGAAATGGATCAGAGAATCTAAATTTGGCGTCAATAATGACCAAATAGGCCTATGTTAATTTTTTGAGAAAATCACAAAATCCACTTTTTTGACCCAAACAATTAAGCTAAGAGAAATAACTTTGAGTAAAAAATGCCCAAATCGCTTGATTATGATGTAAAGACACTCACATAGGGATGAATTTCTCATTTTTTAACCTAATCTAATATTTTCTGAACCAAAAAAGTGGAAAAATGGAAACTGGGGTTTTTTGGTGTACATTTTTTAGTCAAAATAATTTTTGTTAGTTTTGTTCAATAAAAATTGGGTCAAAAAAGTGATGCCAAATTTGGATTCTCTGACCCATTTCCTTTCCAAAAATGTATACTTTTATATACATTTGAGTCACAGAGCGTGTTTCTACTGGGGCACTGCAAAAAGTAAACGCTAATAAACGCTAAGATTTAATCGGTAAGTTTTTAATCCCCCTGTTTCTACTCGCGAAAAGTTACCGCTAAGTTTATCGATCTTAGTCGATGGGCCACGATTTTGACCTTATAGTAATACCAAACAATGCCACCACACCTGAAAAAGATTGCTTCACAATGTGTATAACCCAGCGTGACACGGTTCACGGCGCAAACCTCTAAGATCAATCGCCTTTCTGTTTCTTCTGGGTTTATTGCCGATTATTGCCGGGTTCTGCCTGTTTCTACTGGGCAAACTCAGCGTTTATCAGCGGTTTCTTCCCCAGTAGAAACACGCTATTAGTTCAATAATTACAGCACTTACACAATTTTCTTTAAAAATCCTTGAGTCCCCCTCCCCTTAAATGTTCCGATATAATACCTGTTTAGTTCCTTGAACAAAACCCGAAGAATAAACTAGTCTTGCGTACCCTTGTATTGTATACCAGTATTCTGTCCACGCATGGAAATAGTAGATTTCCATGATACAAGGCAAGCCATAGTTGGTTGAAGATGTCAAATATATTTCGATTCGTGAATACAGGGTGTCCAAGAATGTTTTATACCAGACATCTCGTTAATTCATAATACTGGAAACTGTTGCTTTCCCGTATTTATATGGTTAAATTGATTTTTTATTTTATTTCTAATAATCGGTTTAAAAAATCAATGAAATCGGGACCTGATGGGATATCATTCTGTAGTTGTGAGGACAAAACGACTCCAACAGAGTCTAATAGGTGACCTTCACACAGGTCAGTCTTGCTCAACGAATATAAATCGAAAAAGCAGTCGGGCATGTTGATGAATGGTATAGCTGTGCTCATTACACACGTGTTGTAGGAATGGTTAGCTGTGCTCATTACACACGTGTTGTAGGACTCCGGACTCCTGACTCGGACTCGAGTCCAAGTTTTTCAAGGACTCGGACTCGGACTCGAGTCCCAGTACTCAAGGACTCGGACTCGGACCCCAAGGACTCGAGGACTCGGCTTCGAGTCCTCATCAAGTTCGGCAAAATTGTTTTTTTAGGTGTTTTATTTTCATTCATTTACCTGATTTTTGTTTTGCTGTGGGACTAAATTCCGCAGTCCGCTAGCAAAAATAACTTGCTGATATATTGAAAACCGCTTTTGATAATTGAATTACTCATGTGATGCATATGTTAATGAAAACTCGGATGTTGTCAAGCAATAGGACCCAAGCGTGTGTCTGTACGGACCGACCGTGTAAACAAACAAACAAACAAACACAGTAACAAACAAACAAACAAACAAACAAACACCCCAACAAACAAACAAACAATACAATATTCAATATTCAATTTTCTTCCATGTTTCATTTTCATAGCCTTATTTTACTGACATGCTTATTTTAATGTAAGTAGGCCTACTCCCAGTTCCAAAGATATTGTCATTTTAGTATTGCTTTAAAACCAGTGAAATACAAAGAATATTAAATTACATCCTGGCTTTTATCAGACTAGCATTATAGCAATAGCAATAGCAATTATTTACTTCTTTAGCTTGATCAATGAAAAAGTGATTACATCACATCAATCACATGATTAATTTAAGGAATTTTGCATGCAAATAATTGCAGATAAGCAGTTTGTAAATAAAAGAACAACTTACAAAGCCAACACAAGCCTAATAAGTTAATTTAAATTACTGAACTGACTGTGATTCTATATACTTTAATTACAATTGTAAACAGTATAGAACTGAAATTCTGATTAAGAAAACGTTGATTATATGGAAGTAGATAATTAAAAACGACTTGAGCAATCACATATTGTTCTACAGAACTGTTTCGTGAGGGCCTGATATAGACCCTCACTCCTCAGGAACAAATTGCAGACTGATTTATTTGTGTCACACATGGTTAATATATACAAAAAACTACTAAATATGTGAGGCCAGCAATAGATCAAATAAATCATTGAGGTCAACAAGCTAAGTACATTCATGATTTCTTGCAAAACAGATTATCTGTTAGTATAGTATAGTAATACATGTTCACAGAAAGTGATTAATATATGTGTCAAAAATTGTGTCCAAAAGTCAAGTGAAGGAATTCATGGTAATGTCAAAAGTCAAATGAAGAATACATCCACTGTTGCGTTAAAAGTCAAGTTACCATGGTTATGTCAAATGTCAAGTGGTTAGGCCAAGTAAAATAAATAACATGTTTATCGTCCCGCCGATTATTTAAAATATTTTGATTCTCTCTAAAATAACAAAATAGCAATTGATAAGGGCATCTATCACTTAATTTTTTATATTTTAATATAAGATTTGGCCGATCAACATGTTATTCATTTATTTGGCCTTATAAATTCATCTATTGGTATAATTGCTCAACAAGTGTTTTTTCCTGTGTCTGCACGCACTAGTGAGTTCATTTCTTTTGTTGAGAGAAGATGGTCTGTATATAATATAGAATTTCTCCTCTAAGCACAGATTACAGGTCTTGTTTGTTGTTGAATAAGCTTTCGCTCTGCTAATCACTCTCCATTTTAATGAATAATGCACATTATTGTCTTTCAACTTCCAAATGTGTTCACTTAATGTTGTGGCATGTTGTTTATCTTTGATTTTGAAGCTTGAGACATGTGCATTAAATCTGGTTTTAAACGTGTTTTCTGCCGGTTTTCTGTAAGTCCTATATACGTTTCCTGGTTATTATTGTCCTGTTGTGTTACAGTGGCTTGATAGATAATACTGCTAGTTAGACAGTTGCCTTCAAGGGGGCACTCTCGGTTCTTTCTGCAATTGCAGTTGTTCTGTGTAGATGGAATGTTATTGTTATTCTTGGTGATGATGGATTTGTTATGTGCAGAAATAATTTGCGACACATTCGGCATACAGCTATAACTCAGTTTGACTGTATTCCTGTTAAGTAGCTTATGTAGTTGGTGTCCCGATGGAAAACATCTATCTAAAAGATTAAAAAATCTTCTGCCGATGTTAGTTGAAACATTGTCACTGAAGGGTGGGTTGAACCAAGTGACATTTCTTGTTCTGGAGCGTTTCCTATAATTTTTGTTAGTTGGTTGGGGTTTGTATTTTTATTTGTAATCGTAGCCACTTTTATGAAGCGCTTCCTGGTATGTAGGTGTAGCTTGGTTAAATACAGTTTCATTGGATGAGTTGTTAGAGAGTCTTTTATTAATACTTTCGGGAATGTTCTTCAAAATGGATGGTGGATGGTTGCTGTCTTTATGGACATAGAGAGGTGTGTTGTTATTTTTCATGAATGGTCCATATGTTCCGGATCTTAGGTCGAGTGTTACGTCCAAAAAGTTAACTGTTTTCTTGTTAACATCGATGGTTATTTGCAGATTGTTATCGGAGAATATTTTACAAATTTGTTTCTTGACGAGGTCTGCCTGTCTTGGAGTGTTTCGGCAAACAGCAAGTCCATCATCTCTATATAATCCAACATTAATATCAAGATTTTGCAACTGCGATAATATGTACAAACCAATCAATTCACATGTCTCGGCTCCATCAAAACTATATATGGAAGTATACATTTTTTTGCAGAAAAGGGTTCAATGAATCCAACCGTGATCATTTGAAATTGACAATTTTGGAGAAAATGATAAAAAAAACACATTTGTTGACCCATTGCAAAGACAACTTAAAATATATTTTGTCAATTGTTGTCATACTAGTTTATAATATTCCAATACGATTCCCTAGGAATCTTTTTTTGTTGTTGAAAATGTTTATTATTTTTTTAAATATCGACCAAAAAGTGCCCAAAAAGTGATTTTTTACCTCCAAAATCATGAGCGCAAAAAAAAAAGATTTTTGGGCAAAAATGTCAAAATCACTATTTTTAGTAAAATTTGATACCAAAAATGGATTCTCTGACTCATTTCATTACAAAAAATATATACTTTTATGTAGGCCTACATCACATTTATAATTTAAAAGTTACAGTACTTGATAAATTTGGCGCCAAACAGGGTTGACACCTCCCTTAACATGATATATCTACTAAGATCTTTGATACCGATAGTATCCATATAGTCGGGAACTTTTTGTGTTTAGGTGTATCCATTCCATATTAAAAAGTACGGCTAACACTCACACCACATTAACACTTTCCTCGCGGTAGTTGTCTACGGACGACAGTTCCAAAATGTCGCAAAATGTTTCAGAAATGTCAACATTATTGAATTTCATCACCATATTTGGAATCACCATGACAAATGCATTACAATAAGTACAAACATGCCTAGTATCTGTGGTGTAGTAATTGATGAGATGAGATTTTGAAAGTTGGGAAAGCCTTCTAAAAATCTGTTTCGATATGGTCAAACCATGAAAGTAGCCTACTCTAACTAATAACCGCGTGGAAAGTGTTAACGTGCCTTTGTAGTCAAAAGCTTGTGCCTATATAAGGTAACGGGTGGTAACGGCGAGTGTTTGGATATTTAAATACACATTGTTTGCTGGCGAGCCAGGGGATCAAGAACGGCCTTTTGTGATGTATTGTTTTTATTCAAACAGTAACGAATAGGTAGAACTGGTCCAGACTCTGTATTTCAAACTATGTACATTATGTGTAGGGCAAGTAATGGTGATGCAATCTCAGGCCCGTAAGAAGGGGGGGGGGGGCGATGGTGGCGATCGCCCCCCCTTTGAAAATCTTCCCCGGAAAATTTGTACACAGATGAAAAAATTTCGCGCGCTACGCGCGCATTTGTCTTCCCAAAATGCAATATTCTTTGCTACAAGCTTGTTTAGAGCCAAAATATACCTCGATCGTGCAAAAAATAGGTGCAAATTCGAAAATGTTCGCGCGCTACGCGCGCATATTTTACTCACAAAAATCTTCCGGTGATTTTTTTTTTGAAAACGCCCCCCCCCCCTTGAAAAAAGTGTCTTACGGCCCTAGCATTTCAGAGTATACGGTAGTTTATCGGATAGTGATGTATATATATGGGCAATTCTAAAAAAAATGGTGCCAATAGGTTATTGGCGGAAAAAGTTTGGGAAAAAGGTTTCATATTTTCGTAAGTAAAATGTTACTGATGTCATATATAATATGTCATCAGCACCCCTGGTATTTCTTCAAAAAGCATAACAGTTTGTGTGCAAAGTCTAATTAGTGATCTACGTTATCCAAAATGAAAACCACAACAAATTTACTACAAATTGTTAAGGTGTTTGAGATGTTACTGATATCCTTTTGTGTTGCACCTTTTTGGGAATTGAAATCAGAATGCGCAGACAAGTGATGCCATTGCCATTTTATTTCTTCAAAAGCGCATGTTAGAGCAGTGTATTGAGGTATTGGGGGTGTGAATGCGATCAACATAATTGTTATCTTCAGTAGATAGCAGCACAGTGCAAATCACATTTTGCTATCATATACAAAACAATTTGCCCTATGGCACTTGAAGGTAGCGTGACGCCAAAGAAACTTCAAAATAAAAAATGCTGATATTTTATACCACCAATACCATGATTCAAAGAAAGTTTTAAAAGAGAAAGTCTAGGCCTAATCGTAAAGAAATAGTATTCACATGATCACATTAATGTGATATTATACAATGTTCCTGGTTTCACGCTATATACATCCATATGTACATTATACAATTTAAGTAATGAACTGTCACTGGTATGATAGCAATAATGTTGATTATTATACTGTAGAGCTCAGCTTATACCTCAAAATGACAATTTTCCCGCCAAATCCAGCTTGTACCGTCCATGTTCGGGTTATGAACTTATAGCCAATCAATGGATTATCTATATTGTAAAATCAGTTTGGTCGACAAAACCGGGTTTTGATGATAAATGGATTGACCGGGTGGGAGTTCGTAAGTCCTGCAGTCACTCAGCCTGATTGGGTTCTGGTACTAGAACTACGTGTTTTACTAAATGCATGGAGAGTTGTGGCAAGAAATACATTCACTATGTTTGAGATACTAATGCAATCATGTGCGCTCCAACCACTGCATGTGTTACTCTAAAATACAGGCTGAATTTGCCTTTCATTGAGTCATCTTAAAATATAGTAACACCATGGTAACACATACTCCAAGCCAAAACTGTGACTGGACAAGCGTACTCTAACGCAATGTGAATGATGAATTCTATCTTCGATTTCAGCAGAAGTAATATTATAGTTGAATCAGCTGGGGAAAGTAAATTGCACTGCACGCTTCCGTGCACTTGCGCTATATCAGCTCATATTTATAGAGAAACACTCCGTGGTTTTGTGTCATTACGGTAATCGTTCGTGTCTGTCAAGGATCTGTCTGCAATTTTGGAATTAGTTTTCCGCTTCTGTAACATGCATAGATATTCAGAGATGTTAGTAGTGATGCTCTAAGGATATATTACATATTTTCATGTGAGTATGGTATTAAAAACATTACGATATTGTTTTAAATAAAATGTATACCTATATATAGCCTATACGTATTATAGTAAGATATGTCGATATTCTGAAAACCAATTAGTATACCCAATATCTTAATGACTCAAGATATCGACTACCGTATACAGCAATTTGCCGGTATATATTGTTTTATCAATTTTATTTTTTATTGTTATCTATTATTCATGGAGGTCAGTCAGATGGACACACGGATACTAATGAATTGTAGCGGTATACATACACTCTCTAATGAGCATGGCCATGATGATGCGTGGTGCTACTACACACTTTAAAATAGGTATAGGCCTACTTTAAAAAATGACCCCTTTTCAGGGTTAACTATGCATAGGCCTATCCGACTGAAAAGGGTAAAGACCAAGAAAATTACAGAAAGAGAAAAAATGACTAGAAAAAGAGTCATATTTAACCATTGTTTCAGCACAGATGGTAGAAACACACCTGTGGTTTCAGTCGGTGCATATATAGTTGACCTTGAAAAGGAGTCATTTTTAACTACCTATTTTTAAGTGTGTAAAATTGTATTGCTCTTGTTATACGTCAAACCATGGCATGGTTAAACACATGACAACACACCGTACTCAACCAAGAAAGCAATTTTCAAAAAATGTATTCCTTTCTTCTTCATTTTTTTGCCAAAATATTTAATAAAATGAATAATGTTGTAGATGTAGGCATATATAACATGATTTACACTTACTTTTACCCCTAAGTGCTTTGTCCAATAAAACACACCGATCATGATTATTAAAATATTTGATAACGAAATGTAATATATTATAGGCCTATACGTTTAATACAAAACACATTCTGCCACAGGGAGGCTAACATTCATGTGCAGAAAATACTGATTAAAAGGAAGTTTACAATATGATTAACACTGTAATGTGTACAGTGGCGTAGCTCAGGGGGGGGGGGGGGCGGGGGGGAAATGCCCCCCCCCTGACGAAAAAGCCAATTTGGGCCCCCGCCCCCCACCCCCTAAAAATATAAAAAAGTGAGAAAAAAAGGAAATAGGAAAAAATTGGGAAAAAAGACCGAGGTTATTAGCCAAATAGAAGGCAAAATTGTACATGTAGTACATTTACTGTGCGATTTTTTTTGGACTGTGCGAAATTCCCTCCCCCCCCCACTTACGTGAAATTCACGAGGTAAGCGACTAGAATTTGTTTTGGGGCAACCTTTTACGAACATTTTAGAAATCTTGCCCCCCCCCCCCCCCCCCCCCCCCTGAATAAAATCCTAGCTACGCCACTGAATGTGTAGGCTTATAATATATCAAGATAGTCTGTTTTATTTATCAGTCCTGCAACTGAATTTGACAAGCTCTAGATACGTCTTACATATACCATGACTGTACCTACTATACATGCATGCTTATACCGGGTGGTTCAAAAAAAAGTTAACCCAAGTTCAAGGTAATTTTTCAACCACATTTACAGTTTCAGAGAATTTGTGTTTGCTAAGTCTTGATCAGCAGTAAGTTTTGAAATTATCCTGAAAAAATTGTATATTTATCTTGGTTGGTTCTTCAGATATGATTCATTACAAAAAGCATGCACAAAACTGCCTTGTCCACGGGAGCGTCCTTTGTAGAGATGAAATGCACAAAGTGGACTTACACACGATTGGTCACAAATTGAAAAAATGGAGAAAAAGGAAAAAAGGAGACATCTGAAACATCTGTCTGGTGCTTGACACTTACCTACGTTTCTTTGTTGAATGTGAATGCACATTTAAGCAAAGAGATTGGGATACTTTGTCAGGGCGGGTATTTCAATTCTGAAACTAGAGCATGATGTTTTGTTGAAGACAACAACTACACTGCAAAATCAAGTGTTAAAGATGAACGTGTTCTGAACGTGTTCAGATGTTAAAATCTTTATGTTAGTGTTATTAAAATAACGCAAATGTTTACTTATTAACATTCAAATGTTACATTATCAACACAACTGTTAAGACATTGTTACAGAAGTGTTTATGCAGCATTACTGGTGTTAACCATAACGCTCTAGTGTTAATATTTAAACGTTAGTGTTCGACCACTCTGTTGAACATGATGATGAATAAGCACATGGCGTTCTAAACGTGTTATTAGTTAACATGTTCAAACGTTAATATTACTATGGTAGTGTTAAAACAAGAACACCAATGTCGATTTATAACGTTTGGACGCAACACTATGAATGCCGGTGTTCAGAAATTATTGTAGTAGTATACAAATAATGATGCTAGTGTTAATTTTATTTTAACTTTTGTTGTTTTTAACTTAGGCCTAGATGTTAAAAAAGCACTTGTGTTACCCAGCAAACACAGAACGTTTCCGCAACGTTGCACCTAGGTTGCAGTTAGGTACATCATTTTTTAATCACCCACATCTGGCTTCATCACGACGTTCATATAACGTTTACACAACCAAATTATGTTACCTGGGCTGTAATCGCTAATTTGCATATTTTACCTGGCCTTACATGAGTCGAGTAAATTGTGGAAATAGCTCATTAGCATAATTTCAATGGTACAAAAATTAGCACCGGTGCTCGTTTGTAACCTTTAAATTATGGTAATGAGCTAATTTGCACCTTTTATTTATTTAAACCTATTTTGTTTTTAAATTTAAGTCGATACATACATTTAACAGCTTTTAACACCATAGAAAGTATTTTGATCTGTATACGTAAGTTCTCATATGTATAGCTAAAGGCAAGTCATTGTTCACTAATGCCATATATACATTGTACATTGAGCAAGAACATAGTACACATGAAAAGGTCAATGCCCGCCCCCTCCCTCTATAATACCACTACCGTTCCCTGGTTGTCATGGTGTAACTAACCGAATTTGATGAAAGTTTTTTATACGTTTGGGATAAAATGTGAACAGTAGCATTAATAAAATAAGTTATTAACGCAATGAAGTGTTAATTAAGTGTTACTTCTTATTAACGTGTCAAAGTGTTAAATATTATTAACATATGAACATGTTAATACATAACATTAATGTTGAAGTATTAACATAGACGTTATTGCCTGGCAGCACAGTTATGTTAACGCTGATGATACTCATGAACATGTTCATGTGTTAATGATGAACACTTGAACGTGTTCATCATTAACACATGAACGTGTTAATTAAGTGTTACTCTAAGGTGTTAATAAAAGTGTTCAAATATTAACACTTGATTTTGCAGTGTAAATGACACTCCCGCGGACAAGTCAGTTGTGTACATGTTTTCTGTAATGAACCATATCTGAAGAACTAAACAAGCTAAACGTGCCATCTTTTCAGGATGATTTCAAAACTTACTGCTGAATACGGCTAAGTAAACACAAATTCTCTGAAACTCTAAATGTGGTTGAAAAATTACTTTGAACTTGGGTCAACTTTTTTTTGAACCACCCGGTACATCACAAATTGTGATCGTATTTGTAGCCCGTCGGAAACCTGGGATCTCCACATCAGCTTCACTAATCGAAGGGATGTCAAACACTCATACTCAAAGTAAAATAATTATAAAAAAAAAAAATCAAAATATGAAGACAATCAATAAATGCGGCAATAGATGCATTTATTCACTATAATAAGAATAATCATAACATTTCATGGTACCGTTTACCAGATATCACTATTTTGGTATAAAAGTTACTGCATTTTGAAACCGAACACAATATTGAATATTTTACTCAATAATGCTTGATATTAAAGGAAGGGTCCCGCAAGCACAACATTGAGCATTATTTGTTAGAAAAATAATTATCAAGCCGAAATTATGTAATTATATAGAACAAAACACCATACTAGTCACAAAAATGAATAAAAACAGCCATCACTCAACATGCAATTTTTAAAATTCGCGGCGATCGAAAGTCCCGGTGTCGATGACGTCATAGGTATCGGTGCTCAAATTTGTGCATGTGCATTGTATAACTATGACATCATCGACACTGGGACTTTTGATCGCCGCGAATTTTAAAAAGTGCATGTTGAGAGATAGCGGTTTTTATTTGTTTTTGTCATAAGTTTGGTGTTTTGTTCTATATAATTACAAAAGTTGGGCTCGATAGTTATGTTTCTAACATATAATGTACACTTTTATGCTTGCGGGACACCTCCTTTAACCCTAACTCCCGAGGCAACTTTTACAAAGAATTTTTTTTCGCTGCCAAATAGCGAGGGGAACTCGAACCCCGGACTCGAACCCCGGACCTCTGGGTTCAGAGGCAGACGATCTACCGCTAGGCCACGGGGGGAATGCATGCATGGCGGAGTATATTCCCGGCCGCCGTGCATATACCTTGGGGCCATTATTTCATCGAAAAACTGCCGAGCCGGGTGACAGAAGCACACCGCATCGTAGTGATTCGTAGGACTCAAGAGTGTTAGGGTTAATGAACAAGTGGATCCATGCATGGTACACAATAGCTAACTAATAAAGACAAATCAAACATTCTCAGTTATTTTTTCAAACATCAAATGCGCAATAATGTCAAAACAATGTCATTATTTCACGAATTTAGCAACAACATAACACATTTGGCTTTGTGGTAGTCGGACTCAGTTCTGACTCGAGTCGTGTGGACCGTTAGTGGAATTCAATAGATCTTATAAGAGAAAATATCGCAAATCTTGTTCGGTTTATATAATGTTCACTTTACGCAAATGAGCATAAAACATGTTTACCACAACCAATTTCAACCAACTAAAATTCTTTAGAAAGCTAATAAGATAACACGCGTCTGCGAAATATTTGCACAGATTTTAAGATATAAAATCCCAAAGTTGAGTACACTTTTTTTGACTTACCCTGTATAGCTATGAGTGATAACTGTTTCATGGTTGTTAAAGTTATATGAGTAGTGAAAACACCCCAGCATTTTATAAAGATAAAATCCAACAATTTCTTTTCAATTTCACGACTTCATGTATATCAAAATCGGAAACACTAGTTCGATTCTTAACAGATTGTTCCAACCAACTTATCTTTCAATGCGTTTTTCTTGGAATAAAAAAAGAAGAAGATAATATGAACGAAGATATAATAGAGAGAAATGAAATGTAAAGTTAGATAGAGTTCCTCTGAAATTTTGTTGTCGATTTACTGGGACACCCATGCACTGTTTTACTGCCTATATTAAATCTAACATAGTTCGTTTCATTTGACCTATATACGAGGGTCATTCAATAAGTTCTACCTCCTACCTCATAACTTTGCTATATACAAGCCAGTCGTATGAAATATTCCACAATTGAAGCTATGAATCTCAGCTACGAAATCATAGTAGATTGGTTTGAATACTCATTTTACTTTTCTGGATATGCAGTAAAAACTTAACTTCTATTTAGTGCGACGGAAACGGGTAAAAAACATCCAAATATCTCCTCCTAAGTGCTATTCATTTGGACATTTCTAAGAGCCAAAATGTACCTATCGGTCAATTACAATTGTTCTGAGTTACAAATATCTCTTGAACAGACTTTAAACAATAAAAGTGATTGATTTCTTGGCGGAAAATACCCTCTAATTAGCCAGAACCAGACCAGGACAGCCATCAATTTTAACCCTACCCTAATGAACCGCTGCAAAAGTCATATTTGCTTTTCGTAGGAACTAAGGGATTTTCATTATACAGGACTAAATGGATATATTTCAAGTCTCGCGAAGATATATATTTCTATCACTGACTACCTGATTAACTATTCTAAATGTTGCATATGAGGAAAACTGATAAAGTTACTATCATGTTAACCCTAACACTTCCCCCCACTTTTTTCAGAATTTTTTCTTCAACGCGGAAAATCGACCAAAATATCCCCCCGATCCCCCCGGGATTTGATCCAGGGACCTCTCGCACCAGAGGCGAGGGATTCCACACTTCACCACGGCTGTATCACAGTTCTGGGCAGTGTATTGCCCAGACTGTATGTATTGGGTCCATTTTTTCATCAAAAAACTTCCACGCCGGGTGGTACCAACGTGCCCAGTCGTGGTATTTTGGGGTATAGTGTTAGGGTTATGATTTAACATTCGAGGCATCACCGTGGCTTCACTTGTAACAACGAACATTTGACTGAATATCAGTATTCCAGTATGCTAAAGGCGTGTCAATTATACATTCGAGTTGATATTATACTATTTGCAAGCTAAAAAGGTTAATATTGCCTACAATCTGACTTATACATGATAGTATAGCATTATATTCAGAAATCATCCATTGTTTTCTATTTTCAGTATTGAAATCGGGCGGTTACAATACGGAGAGAAAACGAAAAAACATGTATTTATCTTTGGGGTAATTTTCCGTGTCCGTTGTCCAAAATCTCTCTCTGGCTTTGATTGCATCATGACAAAAGTAAAATTGGTATCAATTAGCATTTACTCTAAATGTGTAGCTATGATTCAGAGCTTTAATCATGACAAATGTCATGAGGCTGATATTCATATTAGCGATGTTATGAGTGAGGAGGTAGAACTTATTGAATGACCCTCGTATAACCGTATTTTCACATATGGTTTATATATAGATAATGCATCAATTCTAACAGTGCGAAAAATAACGTGTATTAAAAGCCTCGCAAAGTTATTTTTCCAGCGACAGAACTTCATAAAGTGTATAAAATATACAAGTTCACCAAACACAGAGCATGCATAAACAACAAACCAACAACAAACCAACCCGTATATAAGATCCATATTAAAGGCATAGTATGTGATCTTTTCCAAGGGGCACCCTCTATTCATGATTTTATTTAGAAAGTAAATTTGATTGCAGATTTACATTTCTGATCATAAATCAAAAATATAATGAGTTACAGAGCGATACGATTCCTTATTACTTCAAAATCATGGTTTAAAGAGTGAAAATAAACAACTGTTCTGCTTATTTTTCACTCTAAATTCACTCTAAAACCATTTTCGAAGTAATTAGGAATCGTATCGCTCTGTAACTCAGAATATATTTTATGATTTATGATCAGAAATGTAAATCTGCAAGAAAATCAGTACTTTCTAAAAAATATGATGAATAGAGGGCGCCCCCTGGAAAAGATCACATAATATGCCTTTAAAGGAGTATAAAAAGATGTAGGAGCAAACCTAGAAAAGTGTCAGTGTTCTTTAGTAAATATTCAAATAATTATTCTACTTAGTAGCCTGCCATGAAGTTTGATAAAACGATAAAATCGAAACAGATAAGAGTTCGTTTGAATTCACGATATCTTAACACTTTACACGCGGCTATAGATAGTTTTACCGTATATCGAGGGTTGAGCGCCAGAAGGCCGTAACTCAATTTGTGGGCAAATTGATATTGTGGTACAAAAATAATCCATAGGCCTATAATCTAGATTTTCAGAACCATAAAGAGCTAACTCATGAACCACTCTTAATTTGACTAAAATTAGAGTTATAAGTTGGGTGCTATTGTAATGAGTCCCAAATATTTGAAAGTCGATTATCTCAAATATCATTTCTTGAGTTACGGCCTTCTGGCGCTCAACCCTCGGTACATGTAAAACAGATTCTTTTTCAGAAACCTTTCGTTCCCAACTTTCAAAGTCTATCTCAAGGATTACTGAACCAATACAATAGGCATGTTTGTATACTTATTTTACTTTTTACTGCACTTCTCATGGTGATACCAAATATGGTGATGAAACTGAATACTTTTGACATTTTTGAATCATTTTGTGACATTTTGGAACTGTCGTCTGCAGACGACTGCCGCGTGGAAAGTGTTAAAGTTCAAGGTCATGCAAACTAGTAATATTATCTTTTATTTATAGAATTAATTTGATTACTTTATTATAACCTTTATCATCGGATTCACGTAATCAATAATGGCACGTATAAGACATTGAAATGCAAAAGGTCTAACGCTCGACCCTGTTCTGAAGAAGAAGAATTCGTGGCTCGCGTATGCTCGCCCACGACTGAAGGAAGTATGAGACACTTTCATCAAAATACACTTTTTAGTTTATTTAGCTTTAGAAGACATACAATCACGTTAAAATCACTGTGGAACCTGAAACACCACCAAAAGGTCGAAATGTATGTGAGTAGGATTTGCTTCTTTGAGATTGTGCATAGGGCAATTAACGAAAAACCACCATAAAAGGAAGTAATGGGACACATAGTTTTGGTTAATTTAAACAATTTTAATAACATAAACATATAATTTCCCTCGTTCTTTTTACATTTTATGCAATAGAAAGACAAGAAGTAACATTAATATTTAAAAATAGGGACAGCGGTCCCAAATAGGTCGTCCGTTTATATGGGTAGATTAAAAACAAGGTGGATCTCAAACCACAGGCATCTAGAAAGAAAGAGGTTAGACCACTAGCGGATCCAGGATATAAAAAATAAAATAAACATCCTGGAGTTTGGTTGCAATTGTACTTCACTTTAAATGTAATTAATTTTACATATGCAGCTAATTTTACATCTTGACCTCATATGACATTTGACCTAGGTATGTGACCTTTGACCTAATTAACATATGAATGTTTTATGTTGCATCCGTGACCCAAGTTTGGTTGCAATTGGTCATTGTATGGAAAAATGAACAAGAGACAAAAAAAAATGAACAAGAGACAAAAAAAAAGTGTACTAAATTTTACATATTGACCTCAGATCTTTCTATGCGACCTTTGACCTCATTAACATATGCGGGTTTCCATGTTGTATCTATGACTGAAGTTTGGTTGCAATTGGTCATTGTATGGAAAAGAAATGGAAAAATGTAATCAATTTTACATATGCAGCCATTTCTACATTTACATCTTGACCTCAGATGACCTTTGACCTTGGTATGTGACCTTTGACCTCATTAACATATGAAGGTTTCCATGTTGTATCTATGACCAAAGTTAGGTTACAATTGGTCATTGTATGGAAAAGAAATGGACAAATGTAATCAATTTTACATATGCAGCTTGACCTCAGATGACCTTTGACCTTGGTATGTGACCTTTGACCTCATTAACATATGAAGGTTCCCATGTTGCATCTATGACCGAAGTTTGATTGCAATTGGACATTGTATGGAAAAGAAATGGAAAAATGTAATCAATTTTACATATGCAGCCATTTCTACATTTACATCTTGACCTCACATGACCTTTGAACTTGGTATGTGACCTTTGACCTCATTAACATATGAAGGTTTCCATGTTGTATCTATGACCAAAGTTTGGTTACAATTGGTCATTGTATGGAAAAGAAATGGACAAATGTAATCAATTTTACATATGCAGCCACTTTTACATATACATCTTGACCTCGGATGACCTTTGACCTTGGTATGTGACCTTTGACCTCATTAACATATGAAGGTTCCCATGTTGCATCTATGACCGAAGTTTGATTGCAATTGGACATTGTATGGAAAAGAAATGGACAAAACAAAAAGTGTATACCAAATTGTTGAAAAAAGTGTATACCAAATTGTTGACACACACTACACACACAGACTACATACACATACACACATACACATACACAGACACAGACACAGACTACACACGAAGGATGCTGCCATAAGGTCTCTTCCTACGGACGACCTAAAAAGGATAAGTAGCCTATAATTGCTTGAAGAAATATGGAAATATCTTCAAAAATAGTTATTTTACCATATCTCAAAACATCAAAATGTCCCATACTTCCTTTTGTCGTAAGTGATTATGAATGAGCAAGGTGGTTACAAAAAGATCGCAACATTGTTGTTTGATGGTTGTGTTCACTAATTGAGCTCCGAGTCGATCTGCACTCAGGAGAGATTGCATCTTTTTTTAACGCTCCAATCAGATAAACTCGTCGTATTGCGACAAAATGTAGAGAGAATCTCAGTGTTAATCTGCGGAATTTCACCTTCAAATGCAAATAGCGGTGAATTGGTTATCATGTTTATAAAATGCAGCTTTTAGGTGTTGAGGATTGCTGGTTGACACACACACACTTATCCCCTTTTGATACGATTCATGAGTTTTAAGAAAACCGAAAAACACACCCAACATGAATTTTATTTTTATTTAGTATAACGTGACACCCAATTTGTTATTCTTAAAGTATAGTTACCAATTGGTTACCGATATTACCGTGTACATTATTACATGTATGAAGTCTCTTTAGCTTTAGTAATATCAGTGTATTTGGCTATGGGTGCGAATGCGATCAACATTGTTATCTTCTGTAGATAGCAGCACAGTGCAAACCACATAGGCCCCTATATGCTATCATGTATACAAAAAAAAACACCAACATAATCAATTATAGATCTTCACTAATGGGCTATTCCATTTAAAATCCATACACCCTCTATGGAAGACATACCTTAATCTTCCACACAAGGATTTCAAATGGAGTCACCCATGCAGGTAACCCCATTTGAAATTCACACTCCCTTGAGGGGAAGATTTGTGTATGGATTTTAAATGGAAAAGCCCAATGTAAAAAGCGGGAAATGCCGGGCAGCTATATATATCTTCATACTCTCTTAAATCAAAAGATTGAAAAGTCATTCTTAAAGATTGTGCTTATGGGAAGGATCTTAAAAGATTGAAAATGTTCAATCTAATAGAGTGACATTTCAGTCCGATATATTGAAATTTTACTCTATTAGATTGAACATTTTCAATCTTTTAAGATCCTTCCCTAAGCACAATCTTTAAGATTGACTTTTCAATCTTTTGATTTAAGAGAGAAGTCTGCAGACAGATGACAGTTCAAAAAATTCACACTTCCCCCCAAAAATGTCAAAATTATTGAATTGCATCACCATATTTGGAGTCACCTTGAGAAATGCATTACAATAAGTACAAACATGCCTATAGTATTGGTTCAGTAATTCTTGAGATAGACTTTAAAAGTTGGGAAAGGTTTATGACAAATCTGATGTGCATGGTAAAACTAATGGCCGCGTGGAAAGTGTTAAAGGGCATTGAGAGACCAGTGAGATTTATATTTTAAACAATAGATACAGGGTGTATCAAAAAAACCGCAACACTTTTTGTCGCGAGCTCTCCGATTACGGCAAATCACTAATCAATCTAAAATTTATATATTCTGTTAGGTGTACTTATTGGCTATCACATAGTCAAATTACAGCGATATCAATTACTGATTCGCTGAGATATCAACGATACACGTAGACAAGTGCAAAACACGTTTTACGTCGTTTATCTTGTATATGCCTGATTTTCTTGTCAGGTAAATATTAGCAAGACACTTTTATAACTCATTGTACTTAAATAATTGGAATCAAACTCATCATTCTGAGAAGAAAATGTCATGCTTAAGGTATCAATTTTCTGGCTATTACAGTATCATATCAATATTATTTAAATCTGGCAATAAATTAGTTGATTAAAGGGACATTAAGTGGTGTTGAAAAGTTTAAATGTTTAAAAATTTACTTCAGAATTCAAGATGAACATAATTACATAAACAATCGCCATTAGTGTTGTTTCTACTAACAAAAAACACAGCAAAACTAGATTAAAACAATATCATCGCTATTTATTGAAAAACGCCCTCTATGTAAATATGGTTCGCGTTATGTATCACGCGTACTGCACGGGGATACTGTCGGACGTAAAATGCTGGTCCCGCGGGACCAGCATTTTTTGAATCGACGTTTTCTGGTACAAAGAGAGCTGATTTTTCTTAATCCTTATAGGTGTAAGTTCATACATGTAATAAAATTATAAAAATAAACTAATCTCAGTTTTTATCATAATTGAGGGCGCTGCCTCCAACACATCTCTTAGTGTCCCTTTAATGACACAACTTGAAAATCCAGATTACAAAGTCTGTTTGCAAATCCTCTCTCTTTTTCTCTCGTTAATGTCATAAATAAAACAGTATGGCACATTATTCAAAAGATGAACAAATGGAATAGTCCAGTGGAGGTAGTAATTGTCTTGTATGAATCAGTCATTGTTAGTCTGTTGTGAATGGAAATGGGACATTATGGTGCTCCTCGACCCTCAAAATGCTGTCCTTGTTTTAAGATGCATCGATTATGAACTTTAATTTATGAAAGAACGTACCATAGACATGTGGCGATCATAGCAATCGGTGGTTCAGAACTTAAAAAGGGTCATTGACGTATTCAAATGGTCGAATGATTATCAGATTACACGATTCAATGATTTTATGTACCACCTTACTGAAACAAAGGAAATTAAGATAAACCATTCCAGACATTAAGGTTACATAGTTATTAAACTGTTAACCCATAACACTTATCGGACAGGAAAATCCAAGTTTTTAGAACGAACGATGTAAAACGTGTTTTGCACTTCTTTACTTATACCTTTAATATCTCTGCGAATAAATATTCGATATCGTTGTAATTTGACTATGTGATAGCCAATAAGTAGACCTAACAGAATATATAAGTTTTAGTGTGATTTGTCTTTTACTGTGACCGTACAGCTCTCGACAAAAAGTGTTGCGTTCTTTTTGATACACGCTGTATAGGCCTAGACATAGGCCTACATGTATGTATGTATTAGAAACCCAATCGTGTAATGATTTCTTCAACAACAACAAACCAGTAAATATGAAAATAAAATACTTTTTCTCAGCATTTCTGAAGGCTTCTTAATGCTTTTAACTAATTTGTATCTTGATTAAAGTTCACCACCAATTGAATCAGTTCATAAATTTGCTTCAATTCAGATAACATGTCACGGATGGTTCTTTCTTGTTTTTGCTAATTTTTTTGTTTCATGGCGCTATGATCTATCTGGAAAGGCGCCTTACAAATGTTGTTTATGTATAATGATGGTCTTCAAGGTTATTCATGGTAAACATGAAATGAATTTGGTAGAAGCCATCTGAGGCCAATTAGATAAATGCTGTCGAAATTAAACAAACTATCAAATTTATGAATTTTATGAATATTGCAAATTGAGCTCTACGATTTCAGGTGGTATATGGTAAGCTATTTAGTACATGTGTAAGGATTTAACGTACTAATATGTGAAAACCCAACTTCTGAAAAAAAATTGAGTGCTCCCTCCCCGGAGGATCCTGCAGTGCCCCTTTATAATTGTAGAAAGTGTGCATTTTAGGAGACAAGCCAGGGCTCTCACATCAACAACCCACGTAATTTAAACAGGGGTTTTTCGCTCGTGCCTTGGCCTTCATACAGGAACACGGTAATGATATGCGGCATGACAGGTGTGACGGCTACGTAAACAAGTCAAGAGCAATCCATGGAGAACAATGCCAGGGCTCTCGCATCAACAACCCGCGAAATTAAAACAGTTGTTTTTCAATCGTGTCTAAGTGGCCTGCATAAAGGAACACGGTAATGATATGCGGCATGACAGGTGTGACGGTTACGTAAACAAGTCAAGAGCAATCCATGGAGAACAATGCCAGGGCTCTCGCATCAACAACCCGCGAAATTTAAACAGGTGTTTTTCACGCGTGCCTTGGCCTGCATAAAGGAACACGGTAATTATATGCGGCATGACAGGTGTGACGGTTACGAAACAAGTCAAGAGCAATCCATAGAGAACAATGCCAGGGCTCTCGCATCAACAACCCGCGAAATTTAAACAGGTGTTTTTCACGCGTGCCTTGGCCTGCATAAAGGAACACGGTAATTATATGCGGCATGACAGGTGTGACGGTTTAATACGTAAACAAGTCAAGAGCAATTCATGGAGAACAATGCCAGGGCTCTCGCATCAACAACCCGTGAAATTTAAACAGGTGTTTTTCACTCACGTCTTGTCCTGCATAAAGAAACACAGTAATGATATGCGGCATGACAGGTATGACGGTTACGTACAAGTCAATAGGGAGCTTTCGATTTAGACGACGGACGCTTCTACGCCCAACGGTAAGATGACACCTCGAGTCATGTGCGCATGCGTCGACTTAGCAATCCGTCGATCGTCCAATTTCTGGGACCTGTCTTCAGCTTTCGATTTGCTCGACGGACGCTTTTACGACGGTAAACAAAACGTTACCGTCGTCACCACCGTCGTCACCACGACGGTTGTTAGTCCCTTTACGCGTTGTAGCATTTAGAGGACCAACGGATGACAAAACTGACGCATGTGCACATGACTTAAAAGTGTCATTCAACCGTGATAGATTCATCCGTCATGCAAATCGAAAGCTCCCTAAGACAGGTCACAGAAATTGGACGACCGACGGATTGCTAAGTCGACGCATGCGCACATGACTCGAGGTGTCATCTTACCGTCGTAGAAGCGTCCGTCGTCCAAATCGAAAGCTCCCTAATAGCAATCCATGGAGAACGATGTCAGGGCTCTCGCATCAACAAACCCGCGAAATTTAAACAGGTGTTTTTCACTCGCGTTGGCCTGCATAAAGGAACACGGTAATGATATGCGGCATGACAGGTGTGACGGTTACGTAAACAAGTCAAGAGCAATTCGTGGAGAACAATGCCAGGGCTCTCGCATCAACAACCCGCGAAATTTAAACAGGTGTTTTTCACTCGTGTCTTGGCCTGCATAAAGGAACACGGTAATGATATGCGGCATGACAGGTGTGACGGTTACGTAAACAAGTCAAGAGCAATCCATGGAGAACAATGTCAGGGCTCTCGCATCAACAACCCGGAAATTTAAACAGGTGTTTTTCACGCGTGCCTTGGCCTGCATAAAGGAACACGGTAATGATATGCGGCATGACAGGTGTGACGGTTACGTAAACAAGTCAAGAGCAATCCATGGAGAACAATGTCAGGGCTCTCGCATCAACAACCCGCGAAATTTAAACAGGTGTTTTTCACTCGTGTCTTGGCCAGCATAAAGGAACACGGTAATGATATGCGGCATGACAGGTGTGACGGTTACGTAAACAAGTCAAGAGCAATCCATGGAGAACAATGCCAGGGCTCTCGCATCAACAACCCGCGAAATTTAAACAGGTGTTTTTCACTCGTGTCTTGGCCTGCATAAAGGAACACGGTAATGATATGCGGCATGACAGGTGTGACGGTTACGTAAACAAGTCAAGAGCAATCCATAGAGAACAATGCCAGGGCTCTCTCGCATCAACAACCAGCGAAATTTAAACAGGTGTTTTTCACTCGTGTCTTGGCCTGCATAAAGGAACACGGTAATGATATGCGGCGTGACAGGTGTGACGGTTACGTAAACAAGTCAAGAGCAATCCATAGAGAACAATGCCAGGGCTCTCTCGCATCAACAACCCGCGAAATTTAAACAGGTGTTTTTCACTCGTGTCTTGGCCGTAATGATATGTGGCATGATAGGTGTGGCGATGAACTTGTCCGCATAACCAGCCAAAAAAAAAATCGCATGGTCAAAATCGCAAATCTACCGGCGGTGGGCGTTTTTACCGACGTGGTTATTTCAGAGGGGACCTCCCCCCTGGGTACGCCACTGGACAGATATGACGGTTACGTAAACAAGTCAGCCCCTGGAGACACTGCTATCAGGACAGGATACCAGGGCTCTCATATCAACAACCCGCGAAATTTAAACAGGTGTTTTTTATTCGTGCCTTGGCCTGCATAAAGGAACACGGTAATTATATGATATGCTGCATGACAGGTGTGACGGTTACGAAAACAAGTCAAGAGCAATCCATGGAGAACCAGATGCCAGGGCTGCACAGTGGCGTAACAGCCGGGGGCAGGGGGAGGGCAGAGTGCCCCCCTGAAGGTGCTCAGCTGGAAATTCAAACCTACCCACCAGGAAAAATGGGGGGAAGGGAAAAGAGGAAAAGAAGGGGAAATGGAAAGAAAAGAGAGAGAGAAAGGAAAAAGGGAGGAAAAAGAAAAAGGAAAAGGAGAAAAAAAGGGGAAAGAAAGAAAAGAAGAAAGGGAAAGAAAGAAAGAAAGAAAGAAAGAAAATTTCGCAGTACAAAAAGCACAACACTAAACAAATTGTTGACTGTTGTGTTTTTTGTACTGCGAAATTTTGTGACCGTGCGAAATTTTGTGACCGTGCGAAATTTTTTGACCCTAAATAATCCGCTAAAAGTGAACAGGCGAAGTCCCCGGCGAAGTCGTGTTTTCTCCAACGGCTTAGTGCATTTCCTTGTATTGTTTTTCTCTCAACTTCCACTTTCAATTTAAGTGCTTCGACTCAGCCTTACTCATTTGTGACGACGCAACGACTTCAATCACGAACGACCTTTTCGGCCCGTGTTTTATCATCCGTCACCTTTCCCCCTTTCTTTTCACAGGCTGCAGATGACAGAACCCAATCACATCGGTAGTATACAGGCGATAGCTATCACATTGTGTCCCCATAGTAATGGTACGATGACGCAATGCCGGCGGTAGAACGAACTCTTAGTGACGTCGCTACAGCTCTAGAGCAACCGGAACTGGCCAGGAAACATGACAAATGTAAGTATATTATTAGTTGGTATATTCTTTATTCTAAAACCCTATTGGTCTTCGAAATTGGTTAAGTTAGGCCATGCTTTTTACTGAACACTTCCACGCGGCAGTCGTCTGCAGGATCCAAAATTGTACACAATGTTAAAAAAATGTCAAATCTATTGAATTTCATTTCATCACCATATTTGGAATCACCATGAGAAATGCATTAAAATAAGTACAAACATGCCTAGTATTGGGAAAAGTTTCTGAAAAATCTGTTTTGTATAAATAGGCCTATGTAGTAAAACTAATAGCCGATAGCCGCGTGGAAAGCGTTAACAATCCGTTTTGAGAATTAATTCCACTATGAGAAAGACCGTTTTCGCGGGCAAAAACGCTATAAAACGTCATTGAAGGATTTTCGACGGGATTTTCGACGGGATTTTCGACCGTTCACTCTCAAAATAATATATTTGTCATTTTCATACGTAGTCTTCATGAGCCATTTTTGTCCATTACAATCTCGTGTGATTTGTATAAAGGTAAACTTGGATATTTTAAAATTGTTGAATGTATGTCGTTAAACTTGCCCGACTCTTGTATACTCACACAAAGAACATCATTGCTATCTTCAGAAGATAGCAGTGTCTTGTATACTCACATAAAGAATATCATTGGTATCTGGAGATAGCAGTGTCTTGTATACTCACACGAATAATGTCATTGCTATCTTCAGAAGATAGCAGTGCCGTATATACTCGCACGTAGAACATCGTCGTTATCTTCAGAAGATAGCAGTGTCATATATACTCACACGTAGAACATCATTGCTATCTTCAGGAGATAGCAGTGTCTTATATACTCACAGGAAGAACATCATTGCTATCTTCAGAAGATATCAATGTCTTGTATACTCACATAAAGAACATCATTGCTGTCTTCAGAAGATAGCAATGTCTTATATACTCACATAAACAACATTGCTATCTTCAGAAGATAGCAATGTCTTATATACTTACACAGGAAACATCATCGCTATCTTCAGAAGATAGCAATGTCTTGTATACTCACATAAAGAACATCATTGCTATCTTCAGAAGATAGCAGTGTCTTATATACTCACACGAAGAACATTGCTATCATCTTCACATAAAGAACATCATTGCTATCTTCAGAAGATAGCAATGTCTTGTTTACTCACATAAAGAACATTGCTGTCTTCAGAAGATAGCAGTGTCTTATATACTCACACGAAAAACATCATTGCTATCTTCAGAAGATAGCAATGTCTTACATACTCACATAAAGAAACATCATTGCTATCTTCAGAATATAGCAATGTCTTATATACTCACACAGGGAACATCATTGCTATCCTCAGAAGATAGCAATGTCTTGTATATTCACATAAAGAACATCATTGCTATCTTCAGAAGATAGCAGTGTCTTATATACTCACACGAAGAACATCATTGCTATCTTCAGAAGATATCAATGTCTTGTTTACTCACATAAAGAACATTGCTGTCTTCAGAAGATAGCAGTGTCTTATATACTCACACGAAGAACATCATTGCTATCTTCAGAAGATAGCAGTGTCTTATATACTCACACGAAGAATATCATCGCTATCTTCAGAAGATAGCAATGTCTTGTATAATCACACGAAGAACATCATTGCTATCTTCAGAAGATAGCAATGTCTTGTTTACTCACATAAAGAACATGGCTGTCTTCAGAAGATAGCAGTGTCTTATATACTCACAGGAAGAACATCATCGCTATCTTCAGAAGATAGCAGTGTCTTGTATACTCACATAAAGAACATCATTGCTGTCTTCAGGAGATAGCAGTGTCTTATGTACTCACACGAAGAACATCATTAGTAGTAGCAGTTAACGGTACAACTATATTCTCTAAATGCACCACACATACACTAAAGTGCAGTGGCGTAGCCAGGTTTTTCTCAGTGGGGGGGCAAAGGGGGGGCCGGGAGTTTTGGTGGGGGGGCAACAACCAAATTGAGGATTGAATTTCCTTGTGTTGTGAATAGGTTAGTCCCAAATTATTTCAACTGACATTTCCCACAGGGGGGGCAACAGGGGGGGCAGAGAACCCCACAGGGGGGGCAGCTGCCCCCCCTTGCCCCCCCTTGGCTACGCCACTGCTAAAGTGTCATACAGAGAAGCAGTTTAAAAACCATTCGCTCTTCAAGCACCACTTAAGTATCAGATAAAACAAATATAAGTTGCTGCTAGCTCTTCTAGTGTTTGTAAAGGACCGTTAATGCCATTCATCGTGACAGATTTCACAAACTTTCTAATTTTCGCTACATAGATTAACACAGATATAATACAGTGTGGAATAAAATGAATGAAATGGAATCAAATGCTTTTTTGGTCTAAAATACAAAAAACTTTTTTCATTATTTGAATATGATACAACTTGTCGACAGCTTCTTAATTTGGTGGAAATATTGCAACATGTTGTATACATGTACGTAGATTCAAGTAGAAAAAAAAAATGGAATCGTTCTTTGAATTTTTTGAATATTCAAACATTGTTTTAGGCAAAAATGTGTGATTTTAGGTGTAAAACTCAATTTTTCTTATTTTGAGACATGTTTTGAGGTAGATTTTACATCCCTTAATGCTTTAAAGCTTCAGAGAAATTTCTGAGGAAATAAATTGGGGTGACATAATTGCTAAAACAGCTCAAAAAAGGCAAAACGATGTAAATATTGTATTATTTTCATTTTTGACATTTCAATATTTCCTATTTCATGGTGTTTTTCATGATCAAAAACACGTTTTACACCCAAGTTTTCGTGCAGACGTTAAAAATGTGCGTCTTGAATTTGTGTATTTTGTATTCATTACCAACCTGCGTACATAAGTGGCAAGTTTGTAACGATAGAATCCTTTTATACAAACCCTGTATTATGCTGGCTGTGCCACTGTTGACGGAGGATAAGGCCACTTGAAATTAATTATTAGATTCTCGTAGCACTGGCCTTCAAAAAGTGAAGAGGAATGGCGGTTTTTATTTGTATTGTTTTACTAAATTGACACATAGGCCCTAAATATGGCTGTTTTTATGCAAAATTCATATTGCCAGCATCTTTAAGAAAAAAACCCGGTGAGGCTCTTTTTTTATGTTTAACACTTTCCACGCGGCTATCAGTATTGCCATGTACAAAACAGATTTTTCAGAAACCTTTCCCAACTTACAAAGTCTATCTGAAGGATTACTGAACCAATTCCAAACATGGTGATGAATTTTGTGACATTTTGGAATGTCGCCTGCAGACGCCTACCGCGTGGAAAGTGTTAAGTTCATGAGGATTAGACAGACCCCTAGAGTTCTATAAAACACTTGGAAGTTACTGTTAGTTGATTAATGCATAATTCGGCTTATCAATCATTAATATTTCAGGATTAGAAACTCAATAATTTTTGAAAATTGAAAGAAGAAAAAAAATAGAAAGTTGTCCCAGAGAGTGAGGATGGATGGAGGGCTACAAGAATCAAATTTTGTTTTTTTAAGTGGCCTATAAACCCGCCAATAAACATGATAAAGAACATTCACATCATGTTGCCTAGACACAGGTTATTAATAAATGCTTGTATTGAATTTGATTTCACATTTCATATCCCTTGGGGCTAAATTGCAACTTGCAGGAACAATTTTGTTTCTTAAAATAGAAAAAAATGAGTAATTATTATTTGATTAGGATGCACTTCGTTCAATAATAATTGAACAAATTTATTACAGTAAAACTTGAGTAATTGTATATTATTAAACTAAACTTGAATCAGCAATTGACTGCTAATGAAAGTAGTAATTGTTAAAGCTAACTATGACTTGGGTGTGTTAGCGATGTATTTTTGTATGTTCTGTAATTGCAAATGTCACTAGGGTCGGTCGGTTTTTCTTCTTTTGATGGGGGGGGGGGGGGGGGGGGGGGGGGGTAAATACAGTTTTGGAGAGTGGGTGGGGTCTGAACTGGTGATCCATAAAAAAATGTTTCCCCGCCTTTTAACCTAATATTTATCAAGCGCTGCAACTTTTGAACTATGTGATGTGTATGAAAGTATACATTTTTGGAAAGGAAATGAGTCGGGGAATCCATTTTTGTTATCAAATTTCACTCAAAATGCTGATTTTTTAAAATTTGGACAAAAAGCCCCACTTTTTGGGCTCCAAATCTACAACGCAGGAAAAATCAATTTTTGGTTTAAAATGCAGACATTGCACCAAAATCATCTAAAAACACTTCTCTAGGAGCGAATTTTTATCTTAGAAAATGCATGTCTGTATATATAGGCAAGGAGGAGGTGGGAGGGATGACAAGCATGTTTTTATTTTCACTGGTGATCCATAAAAAAACGGTTTCATCACCTTTTAACCTAATATTAATAAAACATGACTGCTTTTATTTTCTCCCAAATTTTATTCCATAGCTAAAAAATCAAAGAAGTTACCAGACAAGCGACACAAAGATAAGGTAAAACATTGAGTATTAAACACTTTCCATGTGGCTATTAGTTTTACCATATACAAAACACAGTTTTCAGAAACCTTTCCTAACTTTCAAGGCCTATTATCTCAAGAATGACTGAACTAATACTAGGCATGTTTGTACTTATTTCAATGCATTTCTCATGGTGATTCCAAATATGGTAATCCCCCAACTCGGAACAAATGTAGCATTGTTATTATGCGATGTAATAAGGCTGTCCCTTTATGTTGGACTAGTTAGCAGTTTAAAGGACACATAGTAGTGTTGAAGAATATTTGTTTATATTATAATTTACTTCAGAATTCAAGATGAACATTAATAATAGTAATTTTTGCTGTTGCCACTCACGAAATCAGCTTTATGCCAAGCATATTTGTATCGTGACTGTTTATAGCTGGGGAGCACACATGGCTTTGAAACATATTGAAACACATGAGACCTTTTAGCCTAAATCAATGTCAAAGGTCAATTAAATACCTGTTGGCAAGGATGTCCACCTAGGTTGAAATTCTACAGACTTCAAGGAACAGTTTGGTATGTGCCAGCACACTGGGACTGGAAAACCAGTGGCGTAACCAGAGAGGGGGGGGGGGGCAGGAGGTGCATTTTCCCCCTGCTAGAAGGCTTGCCCCCCCCAATGCCCCCCAAATGAAATGACAAACTCTATGTATACCTATGTATACTAAAAAAATTAGTCAGATATACCCCCCTGATAACATGCCTGTCCCCCCACATGCCCCCACCCCAAATTGAAGACCCTAGTTACGCTACTGCCTAAAATGGACCCATGCTCCCCAGCTATTATTATTGTGAAACTCTTTCAATAAGCCCTAGGAAAGAATATTTGAATCTACTTTTTGCTGTACAATGAAGCATGATTTTTCTCAATCCTTACATTACAAGTGTATTAAAGGTATATTATGTGATCTTTCCAGGAAACGCCCTCAACATCGAAAAAAAAAATTGAAAGCAGATTTTCTTGCAGATTTACATTTCTGATCATAAATCGTACATACATTCCAAGTTACAGGGCGATACGATTCTTAATTACTTCAAAATCATGGTTTTAGAGTGAAAATAAACTGTCGGATTGTCGATTTTTGTCCGACAACTTATTTTACTCTAGTCTAAATTCACTCAAAAACCATGATTTTGAGGTAATTATGAATCGTATCGCTCTGTAACTTGGAATGTATGTCCGATTTATGATCAGAAATGTAAATCTGCAAGAAAATCTACTTTCTAAAAAAAATCATGAATAGAGGGCGCTCTCTGGAAAAGATCACATTCACATAATATGTCTTTAAGCTAGTTCATACATGTAATACAATTGTAAAAATGTACAAATCCAAGGTTTATCAAAATTGAGGACGCAGCCTTCAAAACATCACTGAATCTGCCTTTAAGACAATTGTTCATGTTGGAGCAATTGTAGAGTTATTAAAGGCATATTATATTATTTTCCAAGTAGCGCCCTCTATCATTGATTTTTACTATGAAAGCAGATTTTCTTGCAGATTTGTATTTTTGATCATAAATCATAAAGATAATCTAGGTTACAGATCGATACGATTCCTAATTACTTCAAAATCATGGTTTGAAAATAGATTGTACCGCTCTGTACAATCTATTTTTTAAAATTTTAGTCTAAATTCACTCTAAAACCATGATTTTGAGGTTATTAGGAATCGTATCGCTCTGTAACTTGGAATATATTTATGATATATGATCAGAAAAGTAAATCTGCAAGAAAATCTACTTCCAATTTTTGTTCGAGGATTGAGGGCGTCCCCTGGAAAAGATCACATAATATAGTAAATATACCTTTAACAGTGATCATCATCCCTTACAATGATACCTTTGGGAGTATTGACAAGTGTTACAGATACAGTCTAGCAGACTGCATAGTGCTGACACAATCTAGCAGACTACTCTTCATTATTTGATCACATAATAATAAAATACAAATAAGATTAATTGAATAAATTTCAATTTTGAAGGGATGTCGTCTAGTCCTAATTGTTTTTAATTGTCTTGTCTCGGGTCGAATTTGTAATCCGGTTCGAGATAAACTTGCGAGATACACAAGTCAAATGTTTGAATATTATTTGATACTTATGATTTAAATATTACAGTTACAGTTACAGATTAATGTGTGCATCAGCACCTGGTTTGGAGCAGTCACTCAGATATAATACAAATCTGCAAGGTTTATAGCCCTATCCAGGCGCGGATACAGGGGGGGGGGCCCGACGGGCCCGTGCCCCCCCCCCCCCCTACCAAAAAAAAAAAAAAAAAGGAAAAAAAAAAAGGAAAAAAAAAGGGGGAAAAAAAAAAAGGAAAAAAAAAAAAAAAAAAGAGGAAGAAGAAGGGGGGGGGGGGGGGGGGGGGGGCACATCACCCCTCAGACTCCCCCTGTTCGAGCTTTTAAACAATCTATACTTAAATTAAGAAAAATCAGTATATACGTCGTATGCTCTACTTCTTTCTTGCATTGATAACAAATATATATTGATTGGAAATGAAGAGGTGGCTTTTTGATAAAATGTTGGTCAAAAGTATACACCAGATCGCACCAAATGAGTTCGAAAATTGAACAAAATTCTACTTCTGAGGGGGGCACTTCCCCCCTCAGACTCCCCCCTGTTCGACCTTTCAAATCATCTATACTTAAATCAAAAATATATCAGTATAATATGCTCAACTTCTTTCGTGCATTGATAAAAAAACTAAATATTTATTGGAAATGAAGAGGTGGCTTTTTGATAAAATGTTGGTCAAAAGTATACACCAGATCGCACCAAATGAGTTCGGAAATTGAAAATTTTTCTACTTCTGAGGGGGGCACATCCCCCCTCAGACACCCCCCTGTCCGGCAAATTTTTTTTTGGGCCCCCCCCCCTAAAATTTTCCTGGATCCGCCACTGCCCTATGCTGCTCTAGTACTCTGTATATAAACACATAATTGTTCAAGCATGAAGCGGGAGGGGGGGGAGGGGGGGGGGGGGGGCGGGCTATACCTATTCACTTTATGGCCACATTAGGCAAGATACCTTTTTGGTAGGAATGTGCCGCCAGCAAAATGAAAATTGCCCGAAACATTTACTAATTTTCGGGGGGAATGGACCCATTTATTTACCAGAACCCATAATCTTCCTACATATTTTGCTAACATTTCTGTGTAAAACAGCAAATTTAAGGATTTTAACTCATAAATTTACCCAAAATGGCTATGAAAATGGGTCAATCATTTACCAGACGGGTGAAAAATGGGACCGGGCCTTTTTTGGCGGCACATCCCTGTGACTTCATATTCACTACTCCCCCATTGTCACTCAAATATAATAAAAATCTGCAAGTTTTATAGGGTATTCTGCTAGTACTCTGTAGTATAAACACATAATTGTTCAAGCATGAATTCACCCCTGCAACACAAAACACACCTGGGGCAAAATGGAGAATTGAAATTTGAAATGTATTTTTATGTCAATACGATATTCTGGTGCAAAGTAATTTAGGATACACCTTAGGAATAGCTAGTGAGGTGAAGTGGCAGCGCCAGCATCTTTTTTCGAGGGGGTGGGGCGAGGAACAAACCTGGGGGTGGGCAAGACCAAAATATTGTGTAGCAAAATGCGCATGAAAATGTGGGCTTTTATTGTAAAAATTGCCTGAAATGTGTTAGACCAATATGTGCAGACCAATTTTAAGCTAATTTTTACATTAAAAGTCAACATCTTTGATTGTTTGGGGGACAAAATGGGACGGGCTTGAGCTGCCTGG
Organism: Ophiura sarsii; assembly: GCA_035610835.1. Lineage (NCBI taxonomy): Eukaryota > Metazoa > Echinodermata > Ophiuroidea > Amphilepidida > Ophiuridae > Ophiura > Ophiura sarsii. Next base: position 27,733,743 of record CM069444.1, on the reverse strand, counting down.
GGGGAAAAGGTCGTGACTGGAGGGGAATTCCCTGCCCCCCGTGGCCCTGGTGCCGCCACTGGTGAGGTACAGTATTTTGAATTTTGAATGAATCAAAACAGATGTGGAATATTTCTCCTGCAAGTAAAATCGAAGACTGATTGGACACACCTATATTTTGCCATAAATGTTTACATAACAGGGGACATAGCCCTACTTTTATGTGAGACTCATTTCCCACATGCCCATTCCCCAGGACTACGTAACCATTATCAATTTCCCGTATCCATTTTCAATACAAGAGATATTAAATAGTGTTGATAGATATTTAAACGCAATATTGATCATCATTACTACAACCAACTGTCCATAGGCAGGATAAATGTCAACATAACATACAGTTAACACTGTAGACTCAATTCCGTTCCACCTGTTTTGTCTATGATACACATATGATATTTTACATACAGGGTGCCCCTAAAAAAGGGTGCATGTGTTCCACGTCATAGCCCTCATTGATTACTCAATATTTGGCTGTAATATTTACATAATCTGAAAGATAATTTTTTTAGAACTTTATTAGCTGTATGGTATTTTTGAGTGTATATTTCTTCCATATTTTATTGCAATTTCTTATATTTCATACTGTGCATTTTTAATTTTGTAAATTTTTATTGCTGCTCTCTTTTATCATATTTTGTTAGTTGTACGGCGCTCAGAGGCTTTTTGTATTAAGCGCCTAAGAAATGTCTTGTTATTTATTTTATTTGGCTTTCGAATGTGTTTGCTTTTCTCTATCTAAAAATATGTTGGATCAACTTGTCCTTGTCCTACTTTTAGAAAAAAATATGTTTTTTGAGAAATGTGTAATTTTCATCTTTGAACATTTTGTGGTGTAAGATTATATAAAGATTACCGCCAAATACTGAGTAATCAATGAAGGCAATGGCGTTGAACATGTGCACTCTTTTTTTGAGGGACACCCTGAATACTTGGAGTATACCACCAGACTGAAACCATTATTCATGCTTGTGCGATATATGTTGAATTAGCCAACAAATGGGCTCATTGATTTTTAGCTAGAAATTATGCAAGGGTAGGCACCGGGGGGGGGGGGGGGGGGGGGGGGGGGGGGGGGGGGGTGTAGTACTCATTATTATTTTGTGTGTGTATAAGCGTGCCGCCAAGGATTTTGAACTATGACCAAAACATTTACCACTTCATTATCGCTTTAAATGCCACCCATATATTTACCACTAATGACCTTTTTTTTCTACTAACAACCTTTAAGGCCCCATGTAGGAATAATTAACCCATAAATCTACCAGAAAATAAGACAAAAAAGGGGTCATCTGTATGCCAGACAGGTGAAAAGGTGACCCTATTTGGCGGCACATCCTCTTAATAGATCCACTGAGTACCCTCCCCTGGGGTAGGCTAGTGTTTTTCTTGGTTTTTTGCTATGGGAATTTGTTGCAATCTATTTATTTGTGATATCGACTGTAAATTTCGTTTATAGGTTGTAAATGCTTTATAAATACAGCAAAACACTATAATTTTGTGGATACTTTATTTTGCAAATTTAAAATGACAGCTATTTTAGCGGGAATTTATTTTTTGCGATTCTGGAAATTTGACTGTTACTTAAATCCCTCCCTTCAGTGGTTTTACAGTATACATACAAATAACATCTGAAGAAAAAGCAGCCATGTAAGAGCTCTTATTTTGGTACCAATAAGATAAGAAAAGTACAAATTCTAAAAATATTCCTAGAGACAGGGTTGCATTAAACATCTTGTAATTGAATAGGCCTATATATATATAATACTTGCCATTTTATGTTACATAATTGATACAGCTGGTTATTAGCCATTGAAGTGAAAGCAAATTGTTAACCTTGACATATGAGCAAAGATATGGCAATGACATGATTAGTTCTAAGACCAGAACCCACACCATATAGCATGGCAAATTGTGTCTAAGCATATACCAATCCACTTATGGTTACATTAGGCAAAACAAAAACAGTGATGTTATCTACTGAAGATAGTTCTACAGCGATGTTATATTCTGAGGTCTTTTAGCTCTAGAGTGCTTCTATCCACAGAAGATAACACTACATTAGTGCTGCTATACAGAAATAGCTCCACAGAGCTGCTATCTACTGAAGATAACACTATGTTATTGCTGCTATCTACTGAAGATAACATTATGTTATTGCTGCTATCTACTGAAGATAACACTAGTGCTGCTATACAGAAATAGCTCCATAGAGCTGCTATTTACTGAAGATAACGCTACGTTAGTACTTTTATACAGAAATAGCTCCACAGAGATGCTATCTACTGAAGATAACACTATGTTATTGCTGCTATCTACTGAAGATAACACTACGTTATTGCTGCTATCTACTGAAGATAACACTACGTTAGTGCTGCTATACAGAAATAGCTCCGCAGAGCTGCTATATACTGAAGATAACACTAAGTTATTGCTGCTATCTACTGAAGATAACACTACGTTATTTTCGCTATTTACTGAAGATAACACTACGTTAGTGCTGCTATACAGAAATAGCTCCATAGAGCTGCTATTTACTGAAGATAACACTACGTTAGTACTTTTATACAGAAATAGCTCCACAGAGATGCTATTTACTGATGATAGCATCACTATTTACTGAAGATAGCATCACAAATTGCTACGTAAGATAGTGTTATAATAACTAATTACATATGTTGATGTCACATTATATAGCTACAATATATATATGACGCAATCAAGCGGAATGAGTCATATGTTGGCGTTTGTCTAAGTTCCATATTTGCATGATTAATTAGGCCCACTAATTAAAATGTTTAAACATATTTTAATTAGGGCCTAATTGATTATGCAAATGGAAATGAGTCAAAAGCCAACATATTTTTTAGCTCTCCAAGTGTACTACCCATGTACCAAGAAACATCATCATAGATCATCTCATCTATCCAAATACTTTACTTTGCATATGTTATGCATACATCATTATACACAATTAGGATATTACCTGGCAACTGGAATTGAAAAAATAAAAAAATAAAAAATAAAGATGTTGGTTTTATGCCTCTTTGACCTAACATATCTCGGCAACAGAATGCCTGATTGAAATATAATTTTCAGTTTCAGAATTGTCAGACCAAGGACTAAAACATATTTTTATTTTAAAGGAACTCTTAATTTTTTCCGAGTGTTTATGGTTCGTAGATAAAATTCCATGGTTTTACACCATGTTAACGCTGTTTAAAGAATTTAAGGATACCATCATAACCTTACACAAGTGAACACATTATAGTACGGAATGCTTTTTTATAATGAAAATCAAAAAAATATGTTGAAAATTCCTTAATAATTGGAAGGCAGATTTCCATTGTGATTTAGTAAAGTTATGAGATTTTCTACAGAAAATACAGTCAAGATCGATTTATGAGCGTAGGAATGTCCATCTTGATAGTAAAACTTCACTGTAAATAAGAGAGAAACAAATATGTGTAAGAGTTTGAAAAAGACCACATAATATTTCTTTAATATTACCACACCCATATAACATATTCTTGGGTGCATTTTCTCCACCCATTTCAATAATCGATAATATCTACCTCGCACATGTAATTAAAATGAGGCACACATTAATAAAGCGTTCTATTTATTTACAGTTCCCTGTGGTGATAATCTGTCTGTTTGTTATTTATAGTAGGCTAGCTATGCCATTCCCATTCAAGTGTTGAATTTGAGATTAGATGTAGAATTATTAAAGACATGGTCAAAACTCTGCAAAATCGTCATCTGCAAGGCAGCACTAATCCGTTAAAAAGGGGCATTGAGAAATTGCTGAGAAAATTGCTATTTGGAAAAAATTGTGTTTCGGATAAGCGACCATCTTGGAGGTAACCCTAAACTCTCTATTTAAGTAACTTTTGGCTAGAATGCACATTATTTTGTCAAGTAATCTTTACATGTCAAGTAAAGGTTATACTAATTTCGAGTTCATTCACCAGGTTTTATTGAATGGGGAGGGCAGCTAATCTAAAATAAAGGTGTTGCAAACACCTTTGTGTTGGCAGCTAATCTAAAATACGGAAGGTGTCTATTGTTTCAATAGATGGTACTACACTGCAAAAACACTGGTGTTAAAATCAACACAGAGGGTGTTAATTTTAACACCACAGAAGTGTCCCAGCGGGGCCACACTTTCTGGTGATGAATTAACACTCCTTGGGTGTTGCTATATTAACACTCTCAGGGTGTTAATTTTACCCTCCTATGTTAATTGTTACACCTTCTGGTGTTAAAATATTAAACATTTTACACCTTCTGGTGTTAAAATATTAAAATGTTTACACCTTCTGGTGTTAAAATATTAAAAACTTTACACCTTCTGGTGTTAAAATATTAAAATGTTTACACCTTCTGGTGTTAAAATATTAATGTTAGATAAGTTGAAGTACTTTAACAATAAAATGCTTGCAAATAACATATTTCACTGTTCAACAGTTCAAATTTATTAAAACTTGAACGTTTTTGTGAATTAATGTTCTTACTTGCCATTTAATTATGGAATGGTGCATGTTGCAGATCGAATCACTAGATAATCAAATGTATAAATATACAATCCAAAGTGTTACAAAACCAATATAACCAACCTCCGTGTGCGCATGTGTGGAATAATGACACCCATGGGAGTTATTCTTACACCAAGTTTAACACAAGAAACTTAACACCATGAGAAGTGTTACATCAGTTATTCCTATGGTGTTGACCTAACACCAACATTAACACCAGGAGCGTAACACCGGCTCAGTGTTGCATATTTAACACCGGAGTTTTTCCAGTGTAGGAACCCTAAAATGTAAAATGTATTAGAAAAGAGTTGAATAATGGCGCTAGATAGAAATTTGGATGAAGCAATTTATGTGGCGAGTGGTGCTAATAAATGTTGATGTGATCTACATCAAAATTACCAAATCATGAAATTTTACATGATAGACGGTGAATTAAGGTAAACGGTTTCAGATGGTAGTTGGCATATGACTAAGTATTACGTAGGTGCAAAAACCTGTTTTCCCGGGAAATTGAGGGTGCCCTCCCATACATAACTCTCAGTGCCCCTTTAAGTTCAGTTGTTAAGATTTAGGCACCTATAGAAGTGTAAAATCAATGTGTGATGTTATTTACCCTTGGCATAATTCTAAATATCATGTTTTGAATCATACATGTTACATACCCATCTGAAAGTAGGGAAGTGTATGATGAGATTAAAAATGTAAAGTGTAAGCCATATAGTCATATGAGCAATTATATTATACTTCATGCCTCCGTCATCAGATTCATACCCATCAAACTGGTGGTAGAGGGGTGGCACTTACAGATTCATTAAAAGTTTAAAAAACCATCTGGTGGAGTAGTCTACAACTTGAAGACAGATATTTTCTAAATTAAAAAAAATAAATAAAAAAAATTTAAAAAAAAATTTAAAAAAATCAATCAAATTTTTCAAAACTTTCTCTCAAAGAATTCATACCTAATCAAAATACTTTATTTTAGGTCATTGCAATTTTTACCATCTTCTATTTTATTATTCTTAATGATGATTAATTAAAGAAAACATGTTGTCTAATAGTGATATTTTCCATGTCTTTGATTCCTGTTCAGAATCTTTTAGTCAAATGGACTAAGATGATTTTGCAGATGTTATCTTTAATGTACCATATTTTATAAATGAAATGAGCTAAGTCTTAGATTTTTGGCCCAGTAATGCTTAATAGCCTCTGCTTTGATAAAATGAAGACATTTACCAAATTTTATTAGTAAGTAGCTAAAACTGGCTGCCAAAAACGGGTTAACTTTTTTTTAACCACCCGGTAGTTCTCTGGGTAGACTTTTCCACCTGACTGACATATAACAAATTGTATTGCTAATTGGGTAGTCATGTAGGTATAAGTGATGCAGATGTGGAGTAGTCATGCAGTATTTCTTAACTACAGAACTTCAGACATGCTATCTACTGAAGATAGTACTTAAGAACTGCTATTTAATGAAGATAGTACTTAAGAACTGCTATTTAATGAAGATAGTACTTCAGAACCGATATCTTCTGAAAATAGTATTTCAGAACTGATATCTACTGAAGATAGTACTTCATAACTGCTATCTACTGAAGATAGTACTTCATAACTGCTATATACTGTTACTTAGATAGTACTTCAGAACTACTATTTAATGAAGATAGTACTTCAGAACTGATATCTACTGAAAATAGTATTTCAGAGCTGCTATCTACTGAAGATAGCACTACGTCAGTGCTGCTATACAGAAATAGCTCCACAGAGCTGCTATCTACTCAAGATAACACCACAGATTCCGAGTGTGTTTGGTTCATAAATAGAATTAGATGGTTTTACACTGTGTTAATGCTGTTTATACGATCGCAACGGTACACAAGTGAAAACAATTATAGTACGGAATGCTTTTTTATGATGAATATCAAAAATGATGTTAAATAATTGGAAAGCAGATTTCCATTGTGATTAAGTAAATGTATGAGATTTTTCTACAGAAAATATAGTCAAGATCGATTTATGCGCCCAGGATTGTCTTTCCTGATAATCAAACTTCATTAGAATATGTGTAAAAGTTCACATAATATTGCTTTAATATTACGACACCCATAAAATGTTCTTTGGTGCATTTTCTCCACTCATTTCAATAATTGATAATATTTACCTTGTATTTGTTATTAAATTGAGGCACACATTAAAGGGTATTAAGAGATCTGGTGGAGGTAGTGCCCTCAATTACAAAAATATATGATAAAAACTGGGATTTGTATATTTTTACAATTGTATTACATGTATGAACTTACCAGTGGCGTAGCTGGGATTTTTTTCAGGGGGGGGGGGCAAGATTGTTAAAATTTTCGTAAAAGGTTGACCCCAAAAAAATTCTAGTCACTTAGGCCAAACAAAATAAAAGGTTCGTCTCAAAGCTTGCGCGCGCATTGGTTTTGAAATGCCAAAATACCGCGTCTGAAATGCAGAAAATTGTCAAATCAATTTTTTTTTTCCCTACAAATTTTTATTTCAAGTTTTTATTAAAAATATCGGCAGATTTTCCTTTTCTCAAACTTTTACATGACTCAGGTCTTCCAAAACGCTGCACAATTGTTCTTATACACAACTACATCACAATATTCATTTCAAATAGAAAAAACAAATATCAGAAAGTGTCAACGGTTGCAAATAGTAAGAGCAAAAATTGCCACACAAAAATGTTAAAAAAAAAATATGGAAGACAAAAAACAGCGCGCGTCGCCCGATTTTGAAGCCTTCGCAAGCTTTGAGACAAACTTTTGTTTTTGTTTGGCCTTACCTCGTGAATTTCACGTAAGTGGGGGGGGGGGTGAAGTCAAAAAAATTTGCACAGTCCAAAAAAAAATCGCACAGTCCAAAAAAATCGCACAGTATATGTACTACATGTACAATTTTGCCTTCTATTTGGCTAATAACCTCGGTCTTTTTTTTCGAATTTTTCCTATTTCCTTTTTTTCTCACCACGTTTTTTTTTAGGGGGGTGGGGGGCGGGGACCCAAATTGATTTTTTTCGTCAGGGGGGGGGGGGGGGGGGCATTTGCCCCCTGACCCCCCTGAGCTACGCCACTGGAACTTACACCTATAAGGATTAAGAAAAATCGGCCCTCTTTGTACAACAAAACGTCGATTCAAAAATGCTGGTAGAGCCGCAACCAGCATTTTACATGGTTAAGGGTGGTATTCCAACATATTTTTAATCAAGTTTTTCTCTGTGTTTTTTTAGTAGAAACAACAATAATGGCAATTGTTAATGTTCATCTTGAATTCTGAAGTAAATTAATTAAAATTAAAAAAAATCAACATGACATTGTGTCCCTTTAATAAAGCGTTCTATTTATTTAAGAGTTCCCTGTGATAATCTGTGATTTATAGTAGGCTAGCCATGTCATTCCCATTTCATTGTATAAGTATAGGCATGGATGTAAATCAATGTGAAGTTATTTACCCGTGGCCTTATTCGAATTATAACATGTTCTGGATCATACATAGACTACTACATACACATCTGAAAGTAGGGAAGTGTGTGATGAGATTAAAAATGTAAAGTGTAAGCCATATAGTCATATGAACAATTACTTGATGCCTCCGTCATCAGATTTATACCCATCAAACTGGTGCTAGAGGGGTGGCACTAACAGATTCATTGGGTAGAAAGCCAAGAAAGCATCTTGTGGAGTATAGTCTCCAACTTGAGACAGATATACGACTATTTAAACACCCTGTTCTACCCATGTTTTGAATCATACATACTACATACACATCAGACAGGGAAGTGTATGATGAGATTAAAAATGTAAAGTGTAAGCCATATGGTCATAATTTTTTATGATGAAATTATATACTTCATGCACCTGTCATCAGATTCATATACCCATCAAACTGGTGGTAGAGGGTTGTTCGGTTGGCACTAACAAATTCATTGGGTAGAAGGCCAAAAATACATCTGGTGGAGTAGTCTACAAATTGAAGACTGCAGATAAAGCTACTAAATAAACACCCTGTTCTACGGGCAAACGGACCTCTCAGTCAGGGTCTGTCGGTCGGGCATTTTGTTTGCCAAAAATGTTCAACAATTGTGCAAATTTTCAACAAAAGAAGAAAAGAAGAAAGAAAAAAAAAATCATTTTTTTCTTCAAAAAATTGTCTCAACATTTAAAAAGAAAAAAAAGAAGAAGATTTTTGAGAAATTTTAAAACAAAAATGGGTAGAACAGGGTTTTTCCCGTCGCCTAATGGCAAAATGCATAACTTGTAAGGACTTGGCTGCACCATCTTTTAAAACACCTGCAAAATGCTGTTAAATATTTATAGGTGATTTTCGTATTGTGAAATTTAATTAAAGTTCCCAAATGGCATTCAAATTGAAATTGACTCAAGTCATTGCTCTAATCTAAATAATATATAGGTGTGTGAAATGAATGAGTTAAATCACTGTAAGGCGCGTTTCTCAATTTTGATTGGCCATTGATGCCATCACTTCATATGATTCTCAATTTTGATTGGCCATTGATGCCATCACTTCACATGATTCAGAAATGCGCTTGTAAGACCTGACAGATGCCTGCAGCAAAGGATATTGGCCCAGGAAGCTCAATTCATAGCATAATAGCCAAATTCATTTATTAAATATATATAACACCATCCACGTAAAGGGGGAAGATTATTTGTACTCAAAGTTTATATGATGCTCATATGGACTTTCAGAATGCAATTTAACGAGTGCTTTCTTGTAATTCTCATACACCCTTACACGAATGTATCATATCCTTGGAAACTTCCTATTTTGCTTGTTTTCAAAGGGTTCAATAATAGCCAAATTCATTTATTAAATATATATAACACCATCCATGTTTGATTTTTACGGTCATTTTCAAGGGGAAAAAGTTAAAAAACACCACCAACCAACCGACCCATCCTGAGACGTCCGTTTGCCCATAGAACAGGGTTTCTTTTTTTAACCACCCAAGTACTAGTATTGCAATAGTAACATTATGGTTTTGGATACTAAATTAGTGAAATGTTATTGTCTACAAATGACAAAAGGCCTTGATAGCACGCGGAAAGGCCAAGGCAGACATCGGGGCTCATCATTTCAACATTGTAGGCGAGTACTCTGGTTTTCCATGAAAAACTACTGAAACTTTGCACAAAATGTCATTTTTAAAGCATTTTACAATCTTCAAATATTTTGAAACTATATGTCCAAATAGCAAATGTTATGCATATGTGTTAGAGTTTACATTTTGGACTAGCCAATCTAGATTCTTACACATGTTTAAAGTTATCCATTCCTTCAAATAGAGGTCATTAACATTTAAAATGTGAAACTTTGCACGTCTTTTACAGATAACAGAAGCAGGCCATGTGTTTCGTCCAAATGAGCAAGAAAGACAGACAAACGTCTTTCAACTTCGTTATAATACGAGAGAGGACTGCTACTATCAGGATGGCTCTAAATCACCTATAGTTAAGGGGTGGCGAAGTGGGACTAATGTAGCGGTTAATGTAACAAGACGGGCAGGACGTCGGTCCGATATGGGTATGGAATGGGTGAGTAACAAGACGGGCAGGACGTGAGTCTGATATGGGTATGGCATGGGTGAGTAACAAGACAATCAGGTGCAGGACGTCCATCTAATATGGAATGGGTGAGTAACAAGACAAGCAGGACGTCGGTCTGATATGGGTATGGCATGGGTGAGTAACAAGACAAGCAGGACGTCGGTCTGATATGGGTATGGCATGGGTGAGTAACAAGACGGGCAGGACGTGAGTCTGATATGGGTATGGAATGGGTGAGTAACAAGACAAGCAGGTGCAGGACGTCCATCTAATATGGAATGGGTGAGTAACAAGACAAGCAGGACGTCGGTCCGATATGGGTATGGAATGGATGAGTAACAAGACGGGCAGGACGTGAGTCTGATATGGGTATGGCATGGGTGAGTAACAAGACAATCAGGTGCAGGACGTCCATCTAATATGGAATGGGTGAGTAACAAGACAAGCAGGACGTCGGTCTGATATGGGTATGGCATGGGTGAGTAACAAGACAAGCAGGACGTCGGTCTGATATGGGTATGGCATGGGTGAGTAACAAGACGGGCAGGACGTGAGTCTGATATGGGTATGGAATGGGTGAGTAACAAGACAAGCAGGTGCAGGACGTCCATCTAATATGGAATGGGTGAGTAACAAGACAAGCAGGACGTCGGTCTGATATGGGTATGGAATGGGTGAGTAACAAGACGGGCAGGACGTGAGTCTGATATGGGTATGGCATGGGTGAGTAACAAGACGGGCAGGACGTGAGTCTGATATGGGTATGGCATGGGTGAGTAACAAGACGTGCAGGACGTGAGTCTGATATGGGTATGGCATGGGTGAGTAACAAGACGTGCAGGACGTGAGTCTGATATGGGTATGGAATAAAGGTGAGTAACAAAAATGACAGATTGGATCAGTTTAGGATTATTTGCTAAAAATGCAAAAATAAGGGTACATTGCACATTTTTATAACACCCATTTTTAGGTCGTCCGTAGGAAGAGACCTTATGGCAGCATCCTTCGTGTGTGTTGTGTGTAGTCTGTGTGTGTTGTCTGTGTGTGTTGTCTGTCTGTCAGTCAACAATTTGGTATACACTTTTTGTTTTGTCCATTTCTTTTCCATACAATAACCAATTACAACCAAACTTCGATCATAGATGCAACATGGAAACCTTCATATGTTAATGAGGTCAAAGGTCACATACCAAGGTCAAAGGTCATCTGAGGTCAAGATGTAAAATTTAGTACACACTTTTTGTATTGTCCATTTCTTTTCCATACAATGACCAATTGCAATCAAACTTCGGTCATAGATGCAACATGGAAACCTTCATATGTTAATGAGGTCAAAGGTCACATACCAAGGTCAAAGGTCATCTGAGGTCAAGATGTAAAATTCAGTACACACTTTTTGTATTGTCCATTTCTTTTCCATACAATGATCAATTGCAATCAAACTTCAGTCATAGATGCAACATGAAACCTTCATATGTTAATGAGGTCAAAGGTCACATACCAAGGTCATCTGAGGTCAAGATGTAAAATTTAGTACACACTTTTTCAACAATTTGGTATACACTTTTTGTTTTGTCCAATTCTTTTCCATACAATAACCAATTGCAACCAAACTTCGATCATAGATGCAACATGGAAACCTTCATATGTTAATGAGGTCAAAGGTCACATACCAAGGTCAAAGGTCATCTGAGGTCAAGATGTAAAATTTAGTACACACTTTTTGTATTGTCCATTTCTTTTCCATACAATGACCAATTGCAATCAAACTTCGGTCATAGATGCAACATGGAAACCTTCATATGTTAATGAGGTCAAAGGTCACATACCAAGGTCAAAGGTCATCTGAGGTCAAGATGTAAAATTTAGTACACACTTTTTGTCTTGTCCATTTCTTTTCCATACAATGACCAATTGCAATCAAACTTCGGTCATAGATGCAACATGGAAACCTTCATATGTTAATGAGGTCAAAGGTCACATACCAAGGTCATCTGAGGTCAAGATGTAAAATTTAGTACACACTTTATGTCTTGTCCATTTCTTTTCCATACAATGACCAATTGCAACCAAACTTTTGTCATAGATGCAACATGGAAACCTTCATATGTTAATGAGATCAAAGGTCACATACCAAGGTCAAAGGTCATCTGAGGTCAAGATGTAAAATTGGCTGCATATGTAAAATTGATTACATTTAAACAGATGAAGTACAATTGCAACCAAACTACCCATATAAACGGACGACCTATTTGGGACCGCTGTCCCTATTTTTTTCAATTTGAATTGCAATTAACAATTTTCTTAAATTCTGACTGGAAGGAGAGTTGGCCGGTAGTACAAGGTTTTCTTTCAACACTTACCTCCGCAAAATTATCTACAAGAGTTGTTAACCTTTTTAAAATCCAATTGATATTAACTTAATGCCGGTTATTTTTGGGATCAAGTTACTTGAAAAATATGCTTTCCTTTCAGGACTAACTCCATTATTTCAGTGTAGGATTTCATTACATCAAGACAATTAGGGTGCATATGCATGTGAAATGCCGGGGGGGGGGGGGGGGGGGGGGGGCAAGAAATGAAAGTGAACCGATAACACTTAACCAAAAACTAATTTGACGATCATATTCCATGATTCCCCTTGTCAAATGAACCAACAGAACCAATCTCAACCAACAGACTCATGATTTATTATGGGGGGGGGGGGGGGGGGTGGCATGACCCCCTCTAGCTACGCCACTGCTACTTCGTGGATATGAGGTAACGGGATGTGCCACCAAATAGGGTCTTATTTTTCACCTGTATGGTAAATGAATGACCCCTTTTCAGAGACATTTTTTGGTAAATTCATGGGTCTAATATCCTTAAATTTACTGTTTTTCACAGAATTTGTTTGCAAAATCTGTAGGAAAATTATGGGTCTCTGGTAAACATAATGGGTCCATTTCCCCCCGGAAATTGGTAAATGTTTGGATCAATTTTCATTTTGCTGGCAGCACATCCCTACCAAAAAGGAATCTGAGTGACCCCCTCCCCCTGTGTGTCACTTCCTCTTGGTGTTTCTACTTATACTTATATCGTGGAATAAGCATATTAACTCTGTTGATGAGGAAGCCAAATGTTCTTAGCTTAACTGACAATCTATGTTGTAACATTAAGCCCTTATGCATTTTATAAATACATAGCTAGATTCTCATGCTATATATACTATATAGTGAATATAAGAGGTTTACTATCAGGTACATGTTAACATGTACCTATATGGAAGGCTACACACAGGTTGAGTCACAAAAGATTGTACCCAAAGTAAGATAAATATTTCTTAGCAGAATATGAAGGCAACCAATGCTTGAATCAATAGTTGCATTTATTTACTGTTATCAGCAAATGGTAACGGTATCCAGTAATGATGGTTTTGGTTAAGTTACTGAATTTTTGAAACCGAACAAAATATTGAGTATCGACGTTTGATATTTAATGAGGGGATACATGCATGAAACACAATAGCTAAATAATAAGACATATATCAAACTTGCTCAATTAAATGCAAAATAATGAAAACAAATGTCATTATTTCGTGAATTCAACGGAGCAAAGATAGAATCGGGCTTTTGTGATGATCGGATTAGAGTATCCACCATTATTAAATAGAGATTATATTAGAAAAATATCATAAATCTTGTTTGGTTTTTAAAATGTACACTTTTATCTAAATGAGCATGCATGAACACCTTTTCTGCGAACGATTTTAACCAACTAAACTTTTTTTGACAGCTAATATGGGACCGCCTCTCTAGCAAAATAAATAATCTGAGGCATTTTTGCACAGATCTTTAGAACATGTCTTTTTTTCTCACCCTGTATACCTCTCTGCGCCACTTTTCCTAAATACGGAAGATTGTTGTAGCCTTTTGTTTGTGAAATGGGATATGTTGAAAATACATAAACCTAATTAGTCCGAGTCCTGACAACCTAATTGAAATAGTCCCAGGTGCAAAAACAACCATGAACTCTGATACTAAAAATGGCATCAAATAATACAGAACATAAAAGTAAAAACAAAAAATTAAAACCTTTTATTTGATGTACATTACTTAGTTTAAAATGTTGATCTTATAATATCAAATGCAAATGTAAACAATATCTGCATTTAAACACAGTTTGATGTCAATAATGCATGGTAGCCACGATATGGTACTGAAAATTGGCAATATGTACAGAGAATGTTATTGTGTAAACAATCTTTTATATTTGGAATAAACACGCATTTATACAGGAAATACAAGCACTACATATAGATACTGAAAGTCCCGGGGGCGGTACTCTGATATTTTTTGGTACTGGTGTGCCGCCAGCAAAATGAAATTGACCCAAATATTTACCAACTTTCGGCGGAAAATGTACCTATATGTTTACCGGAGACGCATATGTTTACCGGAGACCCATAACCAGAGACCTATATATTTGTCAGATTTTGCTAGAATTTCTGTGAAAACAGCAAAATTAAGGATTTAAGACCCATCAATTTACCATTTGTTTACCAGATGGGTGCAAAATGGGACCCTATTTGGCAGCACATCCCTGTAACCTCATATCCACTATAGTAACCCCCACCCCCCACCCAGGCCGAAAGTGTTTGTCCCCTCATTTCTTGGCACAATCTAACAATTATCTCATACCATCGATTTTAAAGTACCAACATACGGTAGGTCCTATACTAGTCTGAGCCACACCACATCGTGAAAGAGAATTTAGCTGTGGAAACATAAATATCTTATAGGATTCTAGATGACTTTTCCAAGCATTTGCAAATGACAGCGATATGCGTTGCAAGAAAACAATCAGAAGATTAAATAAGCTTATTGTCTGCGATGGATTAGGCCCCCAAAAAAGGTCGATCTGATTCACATACATTTGGGAAAATAACTATGCTATATGCTTCTTCTTTTTGTTAGAAAAAATATAGCTATGCTAATATTTTTTTTATTGTATTTTTGGCCTACTTTCTTTCTTTTTTTGCAGTTTTGAAGCAATTGTTTTCATTTTTTTTAACAACCAAAATAAAAAAGCAGCCAAAAATTGGGTTCATCGCATAGGGTTATGCGGCAAAAGTGACTCCACATACTTATGCGCACGGGTATGTGAGACGGATCTTTTCCCCCCTTGGCTTTAAAAGCATATTGCTACCTTCTAGATAGCTAGAACAGCGAATAGCAATTAGACCCATATTTTATAATGGGTTGTCCATTTTAGGAACACTACAGGCTTCTGGTCAAACACAAAATTTCATTTAGCATCCTTTCTCATTTCCTTTTTGGGGGACTGCTCCAATTACCTTCATTATTTATCAGTTGGTGTTTGCAGTATAGTAAGCATCTTAGCTTCTTTCTAATAAAAACATCTTTGAAACATGTTTCATAGTTATCATCAACGATCAATATTCTTTGATCAATTATACAATTCTGTATCACTAAAAGGATATGCGGACGTAAATTTAACAGTTTAGTCACCAAACAATGTTTGTTATTTACAATTCAAAAAGTAAGTTTGTATAATGAAATTATGATTACATTTTCCACACGGCTATTAGTATTAGTTTTTACCATAGGCATGTACAAAAAAGATTTTTCAGAAATCTTTCCTAATTTTCAAAGTCTTTCTCATTACAGAACCAACACTAGGCATGTTTGTACTTATTACAATGCATTTCACATGGTGACTTCCAAATATGCTTGCAAATTCAATAATGTTGAAATTTTTGAAGCAAATGTACAAATATTGAGAAAAAAAGTGTTTTACATCACTTGCTGTACCGTTAAGGTGAGTGCTGCTTTGATTTTTTTGCAGTACTCTCTTAAATCAAAAGTCAATTATAAAGATAGTGCTGAGTGAAAGATCTTAAAAGATTGAATTATTCAATCTAATAGAGTGAAATTTCACTCTAGCTCTATTAGATTGAACATTTTAAACTTTCCCTCAGCACAATCTTTAAGATTGATTTTTCAATCTTAAGAGAGTAGAACAAAATGTGCTGATTTATATGAAATTAATAGCCATAGATAAAATGAATGATAGTTACAACCCCATCACTTTTCCCCTTTCTATCTAGGCCTATCTGACTCGGTATGCAGGATGCGAGACAGGTTCCATCAGTTGGCTTTTTGACTTCCGTGATAGCGGTCTAGTAGTGGATGCAGTAATGGTCCTAACCTACAGCAGAACAACCCCAGGGGGTGTGGTACGCTACGATATGGTCAGTCCTGATGCATGCTGGGATGCTGACGCTTCCTCCGTGACGCAAGGACAAGGTAAATTATGATACTGTAAAAGCCAATATCTTCGCGTAAAGATATTTTTGCGCATTTTGATATCATAGACATTTCACGAATTGTTTTTTTCATGGGCGACCGTCTGGATGCACTGCATGAATGTTGAAAACAATATTTTTGTGTGTTATAATTTTCGCGGACAAATATTTTGAGCGAAAAAGCGCAAAAATAAAACCTCTGCGAAAATTTCAGCTTTTACAGTACTGTAAAAGGGGCAATTTTCATGCTACACTTATTTTTGTGTGAAAATCAGCAAGCGCGAAAATACAAATGTGCAAATATATTCATTTTGTATGTAGGTCTTTGTTGGGAAGCTCAAAGTCGCAATCATTTTTATTCTTTGCTGATTTTAACCACTTTGAAGCACTTAGTTTGTTTTTCTATTTGAAATTTGAGAGTTTAGTGCTTAAGATTCATGGCACAAAATAAATATATCCAAGGTTTTAAATTTGTATGATAGCTCCTTCAATAATTGTGCAATGGCTAGAGGCCAAATAGCCCTGTAGCAGTAACTAATGCATGTTATAATTGAATGTTGTGCTGGCAATGTCCCCTAAGGAAAACAAAGGCTGTATAAAAGCTTTATGCATTGGTAATACTATTTTTCATGGAGAATTGTTATCGTTTTTAATTGAAAGATATTTTAAATTTTTATATTGTATATCTTTTACTAATATATTTAAAAAATATATGACACTTTGAATTAGAAAAAATATGTGGAAATGACACTTTGAATTACAAAATGACAGAGGAAATAATCACATCACATCTGCAAAGCAGGGAAAAGTCTATATGAATGTTAAGCTGATACAAACATTTATTTTTCAGATTTTAACCCAACCTATGTGCCTATGTACTTTGCCACTCACGCAGTGATTATATCCTAGACAATCCATCTTCTATGAACAGACTATTACATTTCACTAGTTAAGGTGTTGTATGTGTGCATTATAATTATAGTTCTTCTTCCTAAATTCATGTTTGTTGCATGCTATGATCATCAGATTTTCTACAAAACCTGATAAATTGAGACACGTCCAAATCTACAGTTTCAAACTTCAACTTGGTATTAAAAACAAGATGGACCCTTTTCCACAATTACATTTGTTGACTCGCCCTGTATAGTAAATTAATTATCAAACAAACAGAATATTCAAGGGGAAAAAAACTTGTAAAATGCTTAAAATCTAACCAGTACATCACATTTTACAGACCAACCAATATAACTTATAGTGATTGGCTTGGACTCTCACATGCCTGTGACCTGGGTTCGAATCGCACCAGTAGAACCCATGTGTCCACCAGATAGTTTCATTCCGGGGGGGGGGGCACTGACATTGGAAAAGGGTATAGGTATGTGCCGTGCTGAAGACCCCCCTTTTCACCCTCTGCTGCTAGCTCTTATGACCCCCCCTTTTGAGCCTGCATCAGTTCTTAAGACCCCAATTTTATTGAAATTTCAAAAATCGTGAAATTTTGCGTTCCAAAGCCCCAATTCTTCGAAAATTTTGCGTTCTAAAACAACAACAAAATCGAAATTTGCGTTCTTGCTAATCAAAATTGAACTATAGGCCAGTTCTCAAGACCTACTTTTTTGAAAAAATCAGTTCCTAAGACCCTATTTTTCGTCATAAAGGGTGCACTACACTAAATGGTGTATCCCCTAACCTTAAGGGCGGTGTTTAAAGCTAGAATCGGAAAATATGCATGGCAAAATCCTCAATTAAAAAAACTTGACGGTAATACAATTGCGTAAATGCCTATGATTTTTGATTAATTATGATTAATGGGACATCACCTACATGCACCCTGACTATAAACTGTGAATATCATCTAGATAAATTTTGAGAGATCTCTCAAATTTGTGTTTTTTACTGGAAACATTGACGATTACGGCGGCATTTCCAAGCTCGTCAGAGAGGTAGTCAACTCCATGGGCGTATTTTGAAAAATCGAGCAGGTTCACCTACCTATTTTTTTCACTTTTTGGTGAGAAAATGTGATCATCTTTCAGAAAAAATCACTCTACAAGGTCCAATTTCGCAATTTAGTGGGTCTAACACAGAGTTTTATATCAGTGTTTTTGTACATAACCCTATGGAGCTCTATTTAGTAGTGTGACCCCTTAAGGGAATTCGGCCATATTTGACCCTTGACCTCATTATTAAGTAAAATTAGGTCAGAAATCAGCTGTTTTGAATTTTATTCGAGACAAATATTGTAAAACAAGGATTTTTCGACCAGAATGAGATTGTTTCGATCCAATTGTTGCCTTAATTTGACCTATTTTGACGTGTTTTGTAAGTAAGCCTATTGGAAACTGTAATTCTATGCTATTTAGAGAGAAAAGGATGATTTTT
The DNA here is from genome assembly GCA_035610835.1 of Ophiura sarsii. Classification (NCBI taxonomy): domain Eukaryota; kingdom Metazoa; phylum Echinodermata; class Ophiuroidea; order Amphilepidida; family Ophiuridae; genus Ophiura; species Ophiura sarsii. The sequence continues at coordinate 27,714,889 of CM069444.1, read as the reverse complement.
AAACAAACCGCTGCCTTTCATCTCAGTCTGACCGGACAATGTCGGATCAAATGCAGCAGTCCTGCACAGTTTTAAGGTGCACCACTTGGGTAAAAAATGTCAAGTAAGCACTTTAATGGGGTACATGGGGGGGGGGGGGGGGGGGGGGTGATACGGAGCATAAAAGTAACTTACTATGAAGCCTTGAGTAAAATTTGGCCACATTTGAAATATCTATGAAGTAAGCTTATTTTATTTTTATTTTTTATTATTCCATGCATTGATGATGGATAGAGTAGGCTTAAGCTTATGTTGTGTTACTAAGTTAAGCTCAAGTTGTAAAACTATTTCAAGATGTGAGGGTCACATCCATGAAGGTATTGTGTATAATGCCTGCATTCTGGAGGCAAAACCATTTAACAGGTAAGTTAAATGATAAACAAGTCTGACCTGATTAAGTGTACATCTGCTCTGTTATTTTGTAGATTAATTCATCAAATTTGAACATTGGTTGGGAAAGTCACCAACGTTATCATTTTGGAATCTAGTTTGATTATTTTTGTACAACACAGTGCATGTACCCTACCCCTGTCAGTAAAAACACACCTAGACATTCAATACAACAAGAATTTCTTTAAAAAGGATGAACGCTGTCCTGACAAGTATTTCTTTTAAAAAGGATTGTAGCTGTCCTCACAAAATGTAATATTGCTATGTTAATTTTGCTATCTTCAGTAGATAGCAGGTATCCATACATGACAAATTCCACTCATACATAATTATAACAACATGGAAATATCATTAAAATGATCACAAAATGTTCAAAAGGATTCAAGGTAACTATTCCAATACATTTCAAGTACATTCAGCACAATATCAATTTCCTTAAGGGTGCACTACACTAAATGGTGTATCCCCTAACCTTAAGGGCGGTGTTTAAAGCTAGAATCGGAAAATATGCATGGCAAAATCCTCAATTAAAAAAACTTGACGGTAATACAATTGCGTAAATGCCTATGATTTTTGATTAATTATGATTAATGGGACATCACCTACATGCACCCTGACTATAAACTGTGAATATCATCTAGATAAATTTTGAGAGATCTCTCAAATTTGTGTTTTTTACTGGAAACATTGACGATTACGGCGGCATTTCCAAGCTCGTCAGAGAGGTAGTCAACTCCATGGGCGTATTTTGAAAAATCGAGCAGGTTCACCTACCTATTTTTTTCACTTTTTGGTGAGAAAATGTGATCATCTTTCAGAAAAAATCACTCTACAAGGTCCAATTTCGCAATTTAGTGGGTCTAACACAGAGTTTTATATCAGTGTTTTTGTACATAACCCTATGGAGCTCTATTTAGTAGTGTGACCCCTTAAATCCACTCAGTTCAGTTCTCTAGCCCCCACCCCTATTTGAGACCCTGTGCGGCACACCCCTACCCAAACAAAAGTTGAGTGCCCCCCCTCCGGGTTCATTCCCCTGCATTAAGATTTGAATGAATGTCTCATTTGTAATGTTCCCACTTTCCAGATACCAGTAAGGATCTGAGTGGGGTGACTATGCTGATCTTGGTTGCATATCTCGACGGCGATCAAAATGACCAATCACAGACCCAGCTGTCCTATCAAGAATGGAGTTGCCATGGAAACGATGAGACGGATAATGATGATGATATATTTTCCTTTCAAGTTGTCATCCAACTTAAGGTAATGTTTGCAAATTCCGAGGGGTAGGGTGGCACTGCCATCAAAAGTTGATTCAGTGATTATGAGGTGTTCATGATCAATGTCTTGTTCAAGACAAGTGTGTTAAGGGTTACTATTTAACACTTTCCACCCATCAGTCGTCTGCAGACGGCAGTTCCAAAATTTCACCAATTGTTACAAAAACGTCAAAACTATTGCATTTCATCATCACAATTGGAATCACTATGTGAATTGCATTAAAATAAGTACAAACATGCCTAGTATTGGTTCAGTAATCCTTGAGATAGACAACCCCCTTAATGCTATCTAAATTTGGGAACGGTTTCTGAAAATCTGTTTGTATATGGTAAAACTAATAGCTGTGTGGAAAGTGTTAAGGATCCCATTTTAATGATGATCTGTTTTGAGGATTGCAGTCAAAGATTTATAAAGTTATGAATACCTGAAAAATCTGGGGTTATTTTGTAAATCTGAGTCGGAGGCAGAATCAGGGAAATTCAGGAAGACTGGCCACAACTTCTTGTTCTCCACTTTGAAAACTGATCAATGCCACACATTAAAACATCTAATCGACCTTTTTAATAAAAAAGGTAAACAAATAATAACAGACTTGCCTAATTTCACAATTTTCTTTTGATTTTCAGCCTCAAGAGCTATCGCTGTGCACATGCCCAATCGGCAGTACCAACGGCAACTCTTCTCTCCATTGCAGTAATCCGGAATCAAATGAAATTACAAGCAAGGACAACAAGAAGAAAAAATCAAAACCTAAAGATACTAAAGTTAAACCATTCAAAAAGAGATCTAGTTTGGTAAAGCCCATTTCATCTTCATCATCATCATCCAGTAATTTGCATAGTAATAGTGACAATCCATCTGTGAAATCCCAGATGTTGTGTGAACTCAATGGAGGAATAAAGTCGTCGAGTCAATTGTCTGTAAACAGCGCAATCACAATTCATCAACAAAATTGTAACCAGTCATCGAGTCAATTGTCTGTAAACAGCGCAGTCACAACTCGTCAGCAAAATTGTAACCAGTTAAGAACAAGCCAGCGCAAAGATCGCAGTCAAGTTAAGAACACACGCAGACAATCAGGTCACTCAACGCTCAGCGAAACAATGATTGACCAATCGGAGACCCTCGAGACTAAGTTTAGCCAATCAGAAGGCCAGTTAGAAGTTTCCCCCCCAATCCAGATCTTCCCCAAGAACAAAACCTGCATTCCTCTTTACCGTGTCATCTTTCCATAGGGAAAGAAAACAACACAAAAAATAAGCTGTCTATTCCAGACGGCACGAAAAAGAAGAGAAGAAAAAAAGGGCGGGATTCGCCAGAAGTGAGTTTACCTGGTACGCCTAAATTACGCCCCCGCAAAAAACACAAGCGCCACCAACAAACGACCAAGCTTAGCCGAAGCCAATCTGCTCCACTGAATTACGGGTTCATTGATGATGACAATGTTGCTATGAAAGACACACTATCCTGCTATGAAACATCTGCAGGCATTACATCTACAAGCAAGTCAGAACGACACAAGAACAACACCATTCACAATATTCAAAATGGTACAGTTTTGTATAATACAAATGCAACCGATGTATGGGATGGGATTGAACAGAAAAGGAAGACAGACGGAAGAAAGAAGACTGAAAAATCTGTATTGGTAGGTATCAAAAACATCCCATTTTAGATCATATCTAAAGACAATTGAAATTGTCAGACATTGCCATATAATACTTTGTTATAGACTCTCAAGAGTTAGGCCACGAACAAACAAAAACTTGTTCTAAACAGGCCTGACCAACCCATTTTCTTAATATTTAAAAAAATAAAAATTCTCATAATATTATGATTTTTTAAATTTTTTAAATTTTATTTTATTTTAAATGCCCGACCGACCCTCCCTGAGGTCCATTTGCCTGCAGAACAGGTTTTTTTTATGACCGTACCTCATAATGAACATACATCTTTTAAATAATACCAGGGAAAACAAGATACATTAAATCAATGGTAACATAATAGTAGAAGCTGACAATATCAATGACAAGTTACAGTGTTGTTTGTTTTGTTGAAAAGTAAAAACAATATATTTTACTCTGTACAACTATTAAAAGGGAAACACATAAGTGTATCAACTCCTTCCGACAGATTGTATCTAAAAGAGGGCAATTAGATCACTATAGTTTAATCAGTACCAAATTGGCAAGAAATATTCGGTTTTCATCTCTCCGCGCGCAGAAGTAATCCAAACGTACGACTGTGATTATGGCACAAGCACAAGGTATTAGTCGCACGCACACGCCTCGCATATAATGCACCTTGTTGCATCCATCCTTCTGTATTCATTTGCTGCTGTAAAGAGGTTTTCGCCAATTTGGAACTGATCAAACTATAACAGAGTGCATTTAGATAACTAACACACACACTCCCTATTTGATTGTTCATTACAGGTGGCTATGGATTACTCAGAAGATGGGCAAAGGAGCGGGTCAAGAATGAGTCATTGTACTTTATTTTGACAAATGAAATAGATAGGATAGACTTCAAAGATCTGTAACACTTTCCAAGTGGCTATTAGTTTTACAGATTTTTCAGAAACCTTCCCCAACTTTCAAAGTCTAATATCTCAAGAATCACTGAACCAATACTAGGCATGTTTGTGCTTATTTAATGCATTTCTCATGAGGATTCCAAATATGATGATGAAATTCAATAATGTTGACATTTTTGAAACATTTTGTGAGATTTTGGAACTGTGGTCTGCAGACAACTACCGTATTGAAAGCGTTAAGATTGACTTAAAGGTGGTTGACCTAATCAAATCAACTTTTTTCCATCAAAGTTAACACTATCCATGCGCTGGTGGTGTCTGCAGACGACAGTTCCAAAATGTCATCCCTCAAAAAAGTGAAAAGTATTGATTTTCATCACCATATTTGGAATCACCATGAGAAATTAATTACAACAAGTACAATCATGCCTAGTATTGGTTCAGTAATTCTTGAGATAGATTTAGAAAGCTGGGAACGGCTTTTGAAATATCTGTTTTGTGTATAGTAAAACTAATAGCCGCGTGGAAAGTGTTACGATTCTGGTATCAGATGAAACACTATAAGATCTCACAAATTTTAGACCTGCAGGATGGTTCACTTCAATGTTACGGGTGAAAAAGTAGTGAATTATACTTCCAAAAGTATAATATATCCCCAAGAAGTTTTTAGGGAGAATTGTTGCCTCATGGTTTTATAGTGAATTTTGAGTGAAAAATAAGCTGTCCTTCTAGCAGAACAGTTTATTTTCACTCTTTAAACCATGATTTTGAGGTAATTAGGAATCGTATCGCTCTGTAACTTGGAATATATTCATGATTTATGATCAGAAATGTAAATCTGCAAGAAAATCTGCTTTCTAAAGACTTACAAAATATCATGAATAGAGGGTGCCCCTGAAAAATCACATAATATGCCTTTAATTATTTTTTTAGGGGATAACCAATTTATCATTCAGTAGGTCTAGAGTAAAATGACAAAGGTTTACGGTCTAATAACATGGGGAAAACAGGAAAAACACGCTTTATTCTTTAGTTAAAAAATAGATGTAAGCCCTTTTGAAAAACATTTTGTAAGGATGCAAGTCCTTTTGCATAACAACTCTTACTTCTGTTTTGAATTATGGGATGTTGCAAGGCTTTTGCAACAAATTGCCCATATTGCTAGAAACAAATACCAAAATACTATATATTTGCTGGTATATACATGTTTAACTCATTTTTGAAAAAGTGGACGTTTGCATATCAGCTCTTCATATAAGCACAAAGGTCCCAGATGTGACCAGATTAGAAACACCCTCCCCAACCAACACTATGTCAATCAATCATATATTATATTCGCCAAATTACTGTTAACAATGGTCTTGCTAGATGATAAAAGTAGCACATCCCTATATACTCAATTGAGATTCAACAGCCCCTTGACTCTATATTAATGGTAGTGAAGACATATAACCTTGGATTCTATTAATTTTGGGATAAGAAACTCCTATACTGTGCATACAGAAATAGCACCGTCTCTTATAGTGCTTCTCAACAAATGTGACACATCACATCAACATGGACATGTTGGAGGTCCAAGTCAAATTTAAGTTAATATTAATATGACTTGAAAGAGCTCATTTGAAATGATATCATGTTGAAGGTAATCAGACTTGGTAATCGGTGGGGTGGGGGCACTGACATTGGAAAGAGGTATAGGTATGTGCTGTCCTGAAGAACCCCCTTTTCACCCTCTTCTGCTAGCTCTTAAGACCCCCTTTTAAGCCTGCATTAGCTCTTAAGACCCCCATTTTATTGAAAATTCAAAATTGTGAAAACTTTCATTCCAAAGCCTCAATTTGTTGTTCTTACTAATCAAATTTGAAAAACAAACAAGTTCTTACGACCTACTTTTTCAAGAAAATAAGTTCTTAAGACCCTATTTTTCGTCATAAAATTCTCTCAGTTCAGTTCCGAAGTCCCACTTTTTGAGACCCTGGGTGGCACACCCCTACCAAAAAGAAGTTGAGTGCCCCAGGTTTATAATCACAAGATATGATTTGAAGAAGCATATTTGTTTCTATTATTTTCTTTATATTTCACCTAATACATTGGCTTCTATCTCAAAACTGTGTTTAACTTATATATCATTTTTGGATTCTTTACATGCTGGGGGATGAAGAAAAAATATGCCAGATGTTTGGGCTTTATGCTACCGTGCACGGATCAATAACACTTCTAGCTAAATTTACATCTTTTTTGGCATACTCAGCACTTTAAATTATTTTGTTCCTGTGCACAACTTTTCAAGATGGGCCGGGGTGCAAACATTCCTTAGCTTCCAACTATCAAAACTCGCAAAGCAATTTTGCAACAGATTTTGAATGCTATATTAGTATCACAACGTTTGGGTGCTGCGATATGGGACATATTGACTACCTCTAGTACCTTTGATGTATTGTATTATACTCTAAAATTGATTAAAATGAAATATGGTAAACATTTTTGCCCAATTGTATACAACTTTGTATTTGCATTTAAAATAAATAAGCATGCTGAATGTTTGGCTGCTTTTTGGACATTTATCAACAGCTTTGTTACTTAAAGGTAGATGATCCGATCACATTTTCATAACACAGATTTTTCTCAAACATATATGGAGATTTTCATATCATATGAAAGATCATATTTTTCTGATTAACATACTGAAATTTGACGGTCCCAATCAGTATGATTACGAAGAAATCGGTGAAATAACACCGAATTACCACGAAAAGTGGTTAACCACCAATATAGTTTGTGTACATCTCAATGGGCACATTTCACGACATCTTGTGCGTCTAAAATAAGAACCATTAGAGTTATGCAACTCAAACTTTGGAATACGACTTTTTTGAGGATGACCTTTCATGTCGAATAGAAAACTTCAAGTTGAAAATCGGAACATCTACCTTTAATAGACAGACATGTTCTGCTCTTCTTAATGAACCTTGGAGAGCCATTCCGATGAAGGCTTTCCTGCACTATATATAGCCAGTGTCAGCTGAAGCTGGGAGGTGACCATCAGCATGTAATCTAGTGATAGGTGCAGCACTCTCTGCGCCACAGTGGACATTCTTCTTTGATCGCACGGATGTCAATACTGTTGTATTTACGTGTTAGATATGATGTCTTCACTAAAATATGCACTGACATCGCCTCCCAACTTGTGGCATGACCTATAACAACAATTTATTGTGTGTAAGCCACATCTGCCATATTTATTGTGTTTTATGGTGTTACTCTTTCAACTTAACTAAACACAGCTATTGCAAATAGGTTCGTTTAAAACTCATATGTGATGGGATCAAACAAAATGAGTCAGAAGTTAAGCAAATAGACCAAACAAATTTGACAAACCAATGAGTCACGGATTCAAATAGCAACTTATTCCGCTCATATGACAAAGGAAATCATTGAAATCGATCAATTATATCAGGAGCTACACCTGTTTTAATCAAAGAACCCCTTTTTTATAGCTGTCCACGGAACGCTTAATTCTCTTGATATCTACCCACTCTAAGTGGGCAGCAAAATGTACACACGGTCATTCATATTCAAATAAAATTAATAAGAGCCCCTGGGTGGACTCGAACCACCAACCTTTCGGTTAACAGCCGAACGCGCTAACCAATTGCGCCACGGAGGCGGTTATTTGCTAGGCTGTTTTTGTCTGTCATGTTCATCCCCGCTACACACCCGCACACTTCCCCGTACACTCCATTGCATAGTCGGGCATCGTTTTTTCTCAAATGTTGCCTGAATATTGTTGTTGCTGTGTACCTAAATACATGTGCTGTCTGTTGAATTTGGAACCAACGTTTAATTTGAACCGTCTATTTTCAATAAAAAAATACTCCAATTCGGGAAAAAATTCACAAAAGCTCACAGACAACAAATAAGCACATCATTTTACTCGACCTAGAATTTCAAACTTACAAATTTGGCGTTCCGAAAATATCGGAAGAAGATTTTTGAAAATTCTGTTACTCTCGACTGGCTTGGCCAATTTTGATCCGGTAAAAAGTATGTTGTAATATCAATTCGCGCCAATACAGAAAAACTGACACGAGGGCAATCAGTGGCTAGCAAAATCTTCTGCGCAGCCGTTCAATGTACGAAGTCAATTTACCAGTGAATCGATTTGGAATTTTCCGCTAACATCGGGAAAACCCCGATGATGCGAGTGACGTCATTTAATAAGCAGCGCCCTTCACGAATTAGCTCAATAGCATAATTTATGTCCGTGAAATGTATCACGCAGTTTGATAAGTGTACTAGAGGGTGCACAAGATAGGTCAACAGTTTTTATGTCCATATTCACATGTTGACATATAGCTATAATCAAACTTTTAAATTTGTTTATCTCCAAATGCCATTTTTGGACATAGGCGCTTGGAAAATGCTCGGGTCAGGATTAAAGCATGCTGGCTGAATGCAATTAAAGTAAGAAAAAGTTGGGGAAAAAAGAACCAAGTTAAAAGAGCCACTCCTAAAAAATTGCTGGGATCTGTCTTTAATTACTTTACTTTAGACGAGCGCATAACAATCACGCACGGAATAATACGATGTGATCATTGAAATACGCTCTGACATCACATCACAGAGTTAGATAAATGAAATATAGTAAACATTTATATAAGAGTGGCAACATTGTGGCATACTTATCTATGCATAGAAATATAGAGTTATAATAATCATCTTAATAGTGGAATAAGGCAAATTTCTTTGGAAAAGGAATTCACCTTAACGTCATTTTATACAATAGATTACGCCCTAACGAACAAAAGACGGAATAAAACGCATTATTCTCTGTCGCCTTAATGACGGTTTTAAGCGTATAATACACAGCATCTCAAATATAACTTATTATATAACCGTAAGTTTCCCTCACCTCCACATGTCTTAGTCTTTGTATTTGCATTCTTATAGTTTGATCAGTTCCAAATCAGTGAGAAACATTCAGTTGTAATCTCTCTGCGCGCGATTATGGCCACACGCACACGATTTGGCCACACGCACACGATTTGGCCACACGCACACGATTTGGCCACACGCACACGATTTGGCCACACGTACACGGTTTTGGCCACACGCACACGGTTTTGTTCGCACGCACGCATATGATGCACAGTGGGCTCATTGCCTTTATGCGAGCCCGCATTCTTCTGTATTAATTTGCCACTTTAAGAAGGCTTCGCCATTTGGAACTGATCAAACTATAGGAGCAAATTGCAAGGCACTTAATTCAGATTCATTAAGACTCGATAAAATTATCAGGTCGGGTATCTTTCGAGTCTTGATACACTTTTTATCGAGCAGCAATGTCTATTTTTTAAATCGCCACACAGTAAGGAGGACATACTCTGTTGTTTTGTCCAATTGATGAGCATCAAATTAATCTGCTGAAAAACCGACACAACTCAAAATATTGGCGGGTGATCGTCCCATGCCACTGATAATCTATCAATACCATAAACTATCACCAGGCTTTTCAAACATGCTATAGTCACTACAGGTGTGAGGGAGACGCACACAATATTAGTTTTACACAACTTTCTATGAAGGTCTGTGATGCCAGGCACTTTACATTGTACTCTCTCTTCCAGAAAAATGTAATCTACTTCTTCCAATTAAAAATATATCGAAAGAGACACAATTTACAAATCATATAAAATCCTACTCATATTATCAGGAAATCAAAGTTAAAATCCAGGGAATGGTACATTTTATGGAAAAAAGGTAAAAACATGCGTTCTATCCAAAGAAGATTTCTTGTGTAGTCCAGCATGCTTAGCACCACTACAGTGCCCACAGGAAATTCCCCCAAACAAACTGTGACACACTTCCACCTATGCTGGTTCCCTACATCAATCGGCTCCACACAACTTTGATTTCCACTCAAAGCTGATTTGCTGGCATAATAGTCATGATTGACAAAAAATGGATCCACAAATAAATTCGATCAAGTCAGCGTCACGCTTAGAAAGATAACAAATTTGCTGATTGGCACAAACTACACGTGTATTTGCGCTAACCACAGAGCCGTACTTTACACGCACATGCATACATGTCATAGCGCGTTCCCCCATCGCGACAATGCATTCAGCGTTCGATGGGATGTCTTTGGCTACAGTGCGTTGATCGTTATTTACCTTATGCCATAACAGAGCGACAATACAATGTGTTGAACTTACGGTTACGGCCTGCAATTGGGTTGCCTGTACCTGCACCTATGGATAAGTTGGGCCGGGGATCCAGGGTGCAGGGAACCAGCATAACTTCCACCATGTTTCCACCTTCATAAAACATGGTACAGATATGCATTTTGGCCATGGATGAAAAGAAGTTGAATCTCAACTAAAATGTGTTATTCAAAAAATAAAGGTGCTTTAAGAAATACAAGAGAGGACTGAATTGAAGTCACATCAATTGTACAAAATGTACTACTTGCAGCAGGATTTTCTTAATTAAAGACCCTCGTTTAATAACATTATAAATGAGCCTTTCATTGCAATGTAATGTTAATGGGAACCAGTGGACAGAGTCGACATAAATTGGTGGTCATGTGATGAAAGAGAAGCATGCTGGTGTTGCTATCAACCTTATTTTAATAAGAATTTAAATCTTAGATTCTTGCAAAGTCTGCGGTTTTCAGATCATACAAGTTTAAATTAGCACCCTTTTTTGTCTATTGCCCACCAGTTAGTTGCCTCAGAAATTATTTGAATCCAGACCACATAAGGATCGAGTCAATGCTTTCCATGTAGGCGTCTGCAGACGATTTCCAAAATTTCACAAAGTGTTTCAAAAATGCTAAAATTATTGTATTTCATTACCATCTTTTGAATCACCATGATAAATGCATTAAAATAAGTACAAGCATGCCTATATTGGTTCAGTAACCCTTAAAATAGACTTTGAACATTTTGAAGGTTTCTGAAAAATCTGTTTTGAATATGTTAAAATTAAGTAATAGCCGCATGGATAGACATGCAGCAATGGAAATACCCACGTGACTGTATACCCGGGGTTGTCCAGGTAGGAACTACACACTTTGTGGACTTGGAATATATTTCTAACCCTAACTTTTACAAAAGGAAATAAAGCAGTTGAAAAAGTGGTCCTAGTGGGAATCGAACCATGTCTTTCAACCACTGACTAGCCAGGACATGATTTTAATCCCTTTTAAACATTACGGAATAAAGCAATACTACTCTTATGATCAGTACACACAAGATTATGAATGGAGCTGCAATACACGATCATCTACCCGAGTTGACAGTCGTGTGGGTATTTCCATCGATGCGTATAGACATAGAAAAGTAAATAAATTTATGATAAACCTCTGCATAAAAATAAATATGGAATGATAATTTGCAAGGCACTGAATTCAGACAACATTTTTAGTCTGATATAAAACATTAGTTTTTCAAACCATAATCGGCCGCTGCTGCTCAGTTTTATTCGAAGTACTTCAAGCTTTGATGCCTCCATCATTTTATTAACCCTAACGCTCAAGTACTAAAAGATACTACTTCTAAGCCTATCTCCAAGTGTATGTGCGGACGGTTTTCTACGACATAATCAGCCGAGCAAATTGTAGCTAGTCTTTCTAAGAATGTGATAGTTCTAAGAATGTGATAATTTGACTTGGCCCTTCAATGACATACCCTGATATACATATTGGTCCAAATGAAACAAATACTGACTTTGAATTGGTGTTTTTGCAGTTGGTCATCATATCAAAACATCACAATCAATTTGATGTACCGTATTCTCCCTATTAAGCGCCCAGGGTGGTTAGCAAAGTCATTTTGGGTAGGCGCTTATTATGTTACCTTTGTTTAACTCATTTTTCATAAACACTGTCGAATTCGGCAAGGTTGCACTAGCGGAAAGCCATGTGGGATTGAAAAGTAAACTGTTTTAAACTTGGGAAAAAAATTTAACATTGCGGCGTCGCAGTGGTCTCAAAGTTCCGACAAGCTTCAATTGTGCCCTTTCGAAAACTTCGTTTATTCTCGGTAGTTTTGAGCATGCGCCATGTTGTATTTTAGCCATGAATAAAAAACCCAAGATGGCGGCTCGCACCAGCGAAAATAAACATTACTATTGTAACAAATCGCCGAAATATTTGTTGATGCATATACAGTGGCTTATTGAAAAGGTGGCAGGCGCTTATAAGGGATAGTTGGTAGTCATTGAGAAAAACCGGGGGTGGGCGCTTATAAGGGCATGGGCGCTTAATAGGGAAAATACGGTAGTTATATAATTGCACAAATACAGTGCGTTGCTATGGATATTATATACATAATTGCACTTTAACTGGAGCAATTGTTGAATACCCTACCCATCGGTGTTCCCTCTGAGGAAATGATCCAAAATGTGACAACAATTCCTTGGTGTTATCATAGTTGGTATTGTTTTTGTCACTCGACGCAAACCTGGGACTCACTTCACAATTTATCATAATACATGTCGTCCCTGTATAGGTAGGTACCAAGGTGGGTTTGATATTCAACGATGTAGCCTCATTTAGTCCTTGTGTGGTTTATCCGGAAGTTGATTCTCAGTGTTATCGATGGGTGGTGATGTTGCTTGTGGTTTCTCTTCAAATGACATTCCATATTCATTGACTCTTGCCTTGTCTACTGGATACAGCCTAGAATAATACAATCAAAAGCACAGGTTAGGAATTCTGAACTATACATTTTTTGGAAAGGAAATGAGTCGAAGAACGTATTTTGGTATCAAATTTCACTACTAATATTCTGATTTTTTAAAAATTTGACCCAAAATCACCTTTTTGGGCTAAAACATTGCATTAATCATAGCAAATTCAGTTTTTGGTAAAAAATACTGAAATTGCACTAAAATCATCTAAACACACTTCCCTAGGGACTTGTTTTAGTTTTGACATAAAAATGTTTAGTTTTTACGATTTTGACCAAAAAGGGCCAAAAATGTGCGATTATCTCCAAAATCACAATTTTGGCACTTTTGGTTCAAAAATCGAAAACACCAAATATACTGTGCAAATGGAAAGGGGTATAGGTTTGTGCCGCCCTGAAGACCCCTTTTTTCACCCTCTTTTACTCACTTGTAAGACACCTCTCCTTTTGAGCCTGCATCAGCTCTTAAGAACCCCATTTTATATAGAAAATTAAGAAAATTGTGAAAATTTGCATTCCAAAGCCCCATTTTTTTGAAAATTTGTGTTCTAAAATCCAAATTCTTCTAAAGACCCTAATTTTGTCAAAAATCTGCTCAGCAGCTCCCATTTTTTAGACCCTGGATGGCACACACCTTCCCAAAAATAACTTGAATGCCCCCCTCCCCCATGGGTACAACATGAACCTGTTTCCTTGGTCAACATGATACAGATTATATATCAGGTGACTAATGTTTATGCGGTCATCGGTTCACTGTACAGGGTGAGTCAAAAAGACTGCAATAGTGGTAAGAAGCCATCTTGTTTTCAAAACCAAGTTGAAGTTTAAAACTTTTTAAACGTTGCAAGAATGATATATTTGTTCCTTACTTTAAGGAGCTTACTTTATGTGAACAAATGAAGTGAATCGCATTTTTCGTTTGTCTTTGGTGAACCTTCTTGCTGCACAACCCTATTTACTTGTTTGTCCACGAGCATAGTGATTTTCAATTGAAATTGCACACATTTCATGTTCACATTTGAAAAAAAAATTGGAATAATTTCATTTTTATTTAAATTTAGAACATTATAAGCAATTCGTAGCATGGGTTATGCAACTTGATTATTTTATCTTCCAAGTAAACAAGAAAGGATGGATTAAATTCCAATCACGTCACAAATTTACGCGAATGTTCACATTTTAATGAGAGACGCATTTTGCAATTTTATGCATGTTTTGGGTGTTTCGTGGACAAGCGTGTGAAATGAGTGCATGGGTAAAAAGGTCCACCAAAGGCAAAAGAAAAATGCGATTCACTTAATTTTATCACATGAAATCAATCACAAATATGTTATTCTTATAACGTTTGAAAAAAGTCAAACATCAACTTGGTTTTGAAAACAAGATGGCTTCTTTCTATATTGCAGTCTTTTTGACTCACCCTGTATAGTGACCTGCGCTGTCCATGTATGTGTGTAGCATGAAATGAGATTTGATTGTAATGCATGCAATGCTTGTAACTGATCATGCGGTTTGGAATTGCACTTACCATCTTTGGTATAAATACGCCACAAACACTATGTCATCCCTGAAACAGGCTAAACGATGAGCCGTCGGCATGGTAATTATAAAGGCAAACACATCGTCTATAAATGTGTTGAAAGACTGCAAGAAAGAAAAAATAAAACCAAGACATTATGTTATTAACTTATAATAATAGCGGTGCTAATATAGCGCTGCTCCAAATATGATCACAGCGCTAAACAAAAACATAACATATAAACAATACAATGTACCCCAGGCATCATACAAAAGTGAATGGAACGAAAAGAAAGCATTTGCAGAAAATCAGTTACTAAACAAATGAGTCTTGAGATTTCGCTTGAAGGTTATGATACTGTTTTACTTTATTATGACTCTGTCCTAAATTTGCGCTCTTAAATCAAATTAGCTGCCGCATCGTGCTTCATTTCAGCAGGGTTAGAATTTCGAAGTGAATCCGAGAATCCATTCTCGCAAAGATTCCTGCTGGTAAAGTTGCGAGAATCCAAGTTGATTCTTGTACAGATATTCTGTCTACCAACTATTTTATTGGAGTAGAATTCTCGCAACCTTTGACAAACTTCTACCCCTGTTTCAGTCATGCTGGGTCACAAACCAGAAGCGATAAAAATGTTCAGTTGTAGTGCAAAAGTTGCTGTGTCATTTGGAAACTGCAGAGATTAATAAGCCAGCATCACCTGCCATAAATGTAACACAACTTAATCATTAGTATGCACTGGGCTAAGGGATTCTCAATCAGGTTATCGTATTCTTACCTCAGTTGTATATATCATCCATGGTAATTGGGCCCACATTTAGACCACGTAAATAATAAAATTGACAATATCTAAGTGTGGGCCTATTATTTGTTTTATACTTACGCCATGATGTCAAAGCCCTGTGTGACCTAAAATCTCACACACAGATGAACTTTTATAAATCAACTGGCAACTCAATGACTGCAAAAAGCATCGTGAGTCGTCAAGATCATCACTACTATAATCAAAACACAAATTTGTTGATCACAGTGTATACTATTCTCCAGCGTCCCATGCGACTGGTGCGTATCGTGTGTAACTGCGTCCATTGCGATGGCAAGGGTGCAGTAAAACCGGAATATGTGACGTACTTGTAAACAAATAGGTAATTGACAAATTGCAGGCCCTAATCAACAAGACCCTACCCCACGCTGCGTTGCGACTGTTTCAGGACGCACTGCATGCAAGGACACGCTCAACCTTTGTAATGATCGCCAGCGCTCGGATCATGACGCTGTGATCAACAATTTTTTGTTTTGATTATAAAAGTGTTGACATAAGGATACCCACATATACGAAAGGTACATGTGAGTACCTTACACTGGATCAGTGAAATGAACATTCCATATCTAAGACTACTATGTGTCTTACCTTATACATAAATGCCCTCCATGGTAAATGTGCTACAGATTTCAACTGAAAAAAGAAAGAAAATGGGGACAAAAACAACAACGTTTATAAAAAAGGTAAGGTAAAGTGTTGTGCCTAGCTAAGCATGTGCACAGAGTGCCCATCTCTTTCCTTAGCGTTTGGGTCAGACAAATTGTAATTGTTGTTGTGGGGGGTTTGCCACTCCTCACACCCAACGAGTCTGTTTTACCTTCCCAACATTAAATAAAACCGGTACCCGTTTATACACCTGGGTGAATAGAAGCAAGTGCTGTAAAGTGCCTTGCCCAAGGACACAACACGCTGGCCGCAACGGGATTCGAACTCACAACCTTACAGCTTAATATATAATATTATAATGATTGGCATGGCCTGAAAAAAATTGTTTTTTTCCCGGCAAGCGATTCCAAATTTCCCTCCAAAATGGAATGCATTTTTTAATGAAAGAGTAACATTTCCCCCCAAATGCCAAAATTTCCCTCCAAATGCTCAAATTTCCCTGCAAGGAACTTTCCGTATTGCCTAATTTTTCAGCTTGTGATGATTGGATGGAACTGTTTCAAATAATTTGTTTTATATACTCAAGGCTTGGTCAGTCATATCCTCACATCACACATGCAGAATGCCTATTTTCCACTCTACCGATGCATTTGTAATCCAATATTAACATTGATTTAAGGAATAATTAAATGTTATTAATAAATTGACTCTTACCTTATAGTTTACAAATAACTGTGGTAGCATAAAAAGAAACCCAAATGCATAGACTCCATTGACTAGACTGTTGATTAACCATGAATACCAGCTGGAATGAACGAACATGAACAGATAAGCAGATTAACAAATGCCACATGCACAAAGGCAGGGGTTCTCAATCAAGCCTCCAAATAATTAAGCAGGTCTTGACCAGGAGCTACTTTTTACTATTTTGACAAAAAAAGGCTCCTGGTCCTATAGTTTACTGTGTATACGTAGAATTTGAAAAACACCAGGAGCCAAAACTTGGAAACCAGTGGGTAAAAACCTCCCGGGTGCCCGCTTATTTGGAAGCTTGTTCTCAATTACATGTTACAGTCTAAGTAAATGGATTCACGACCTTTTTGCAGTTAAAACCAGTTTAAACGGTGATAAACAGGTTTTGAACACGTTCACCAAATTGATATGGCTTCAAGCTTATCGCAAATATTTTTTGTTGAGAACACATTTTAACACTGTGCGTAGGGAAAAACAGGAATACATTGTGGAGAAAGAAGAATACAATGATATATTCTCTGCTTGCAATCAAATCATGCCAAATTCATACTTTTAGGTTGTCTTTTAAAGATAAATTTATCAATATCACTTGTTGCAGGAAAACTCTCTCGATAAAACGTGTGTGTAACATTTTAAGGAGAGATATATTGTTATTCAAATAACACCATTGTACTCGGTGGTTATGGTCAATACGTTGACAATAGTCAACCAATTACACTAGCAATCAAAAGTATTAGGACATTTGGTTATAGTGTCAAAATCATCCCATATATTCAATTTGGAGTGTAAAATTTCACTACGAGTTGAACAAATGTGTTGTTGAATCTCTTCTCATTGATAAATTCATGTTTCCTATAACATCTGCTAATTCAATTCCATGGAATTACAGAAAACATGTGCCCTCTTGAAATCCCCATACAAATGTCCCATTGGAAATAGCTCATGAATAATTCATCAACCTCATTATAGCCAATGTAATCCTATGGTGGGTAGTCTGACAATTCTGACTTTCTTTCAAAAACACCCTTCTCAATTGTTTGTCAATGGATTCACTCAATTTAAACTAATCCCAATATTGTCACAAGTCTTTAATCTCTCACACATATTGACACCTGATCTCTTCATTCATCTTCAAAATAAGATATTTGGGAGGGAAATTTAGTTTCATTTTGACACCTTTACTTTCATATTCTAAATGGAAACCAACCAGATTCTCTGTACTTTCTCATAGCACCCACATGACCTGGGCACACTACACAGGGCTATCATTTCATCATGACTTAAGAATTGTTGTCAAGCTATTTGACTCAAATTAACTAAATATACATGTATCGATGCAAAAAACCTTAATCACTGAAATATTGTTACAAATGTTTTCCTTTTAAATAATAATGTCTTAAGTAGGAATACCATCCCGAATTTATTGTAACAACATTTTAAGAACTTTCCATTCATTTTATAACCCTAGAATACCAAAAACCTAACACAGTAGTTCAATAGATACCCAGTGTTTTCTCTCAATTTGCAGCTTGCAAAGTGTCCTAATACTTTTGGCTGCTAGTGTATCATCTCTCAATGACCAAAGACTGCACGCACATTTTGCTCACTCGGGTGTGGAATTTTGAGTTTTTATTTTGGTATGTTGGTGTATGTCGGCCCTTGGAAGTCATTCACATATTACATCGACCGCTATGCGCATCAGGGTCCAATCTGATTCTATTTTGGCATACCATATAAGGAAGTAGTAGGCTTTGACTCACAGAAAGTAACAAGTTTAATCGATAAAGACGTTCATGTGTTATACCACTGCTTATTTTTCACAAGACTATGAGAACCAGGGGTGTAAGGCGACTCATCCCCCAGCACTGTTTTACGGGTGGACGGACCTGTCAAGAAGGGTCGGTCTGTCTTTTTTTTATTTATTTTTTTTAAATTAGTAAACCTAAAATGTCCCCAAAATCTGCAAAAATCTGGAATTTTGTGTTTGAAAACAATTTGAAAAACTTGTTTTCAGAATATTTTTCGGCCAAAAAACGGCTGATTTTACCTGATTTGAGAAGAAAAAAAATCTTGAAAAATGCAAAAAGTGGGTTGGTCGGTAAAAAACAAAAACAAAAACAAACAAAACAAAATCCTGTGTTTTGGTGTTACCTAGTAGTAGTAAGTATTCTGATGGATACTTTGTCCCCATTTTGAGAAAATGAATACAAAGCAAAGATTTTACATAAAAATAAGATGATACTGGGATTCGAACCTGGGCCCTGGACCAGTCAGATAGGCTGTCAGTGCCGAGGTAGCGATTTTAATCCTACAAAAGAGGTAGGGTAGCCCAGAGTATGTGTAATACAGAATAAATATGTATACAGTCCAACCTCCGGCTGAATTATCCCAAAAGAAAATAAGTTTTTTTATAGCCTAAAATCACCTTATTTTCACACTCTGAAGCAATTAAAGGCCATCTTTTGATGTTGGCAGTGCTGTTTAGTACTTAAATAATACATTGTCACTGTAAATACCCCTCATTCAGTATCCTTATATTGTCCCAATTAGAGCACTTCAGGACAGTCAATGCAGAATTACATATAATTCCCTTATCTAGATTTGTCACTTATCAGGCCTATGCTTGGTCCCATCATGTCCGGATAACCGAGGTTGGACTGTAACTCATACGATAGAAGTGTTTGCACTACACTAATTTGTGATAGGTTACTCAAAGGTAGAACCTGTGTTTTACAGGAAACAAACTCCTATATTAGGCACAAAAATAAATTGTTGTGTTGCCCTCAAGTGCCAAAAATCTTGAAGTCGGGTTGTTCGGTTGATTTTCCTTAATTTTCTTCTTTTTTTCTTTCTCTCTGACAAATATTACTGACAGATCCAAGGTTCATGACAAGACAAAATTGGTAAATGTCAATTTGACTAATGTTTCTAGTGTGATAAAAACAATCTTTGTAACCAACTTATTCATTTTAAGTAGAAATAGTAATATTTTGACAAATTGGGGAAAATTTCAATCTTAAAAAAAAATGGCGACCCTGTTTTTTGAGATTTTAGGGTCGGTCGCTGAGGGCAACACAACTATTTTTGGGCCTTACTTGGCCTTTACAACCCACCTTTTATGTGGCACATAAATGAGTGAATAGACCGCCCCTGCTATACACAAAGGGTATAGTAAATAGGACAGATATGTCATTGCTTGCCCATCGATAGCCTGCGTTTCTTTCTCCGAATCCGAGCTGGTGCCAAAGTGTATTGATGGTCTTAAGCCTGTCCAGCTGATGTGTAGCTTCAAGGCTTTCTTTACTTTCCAGGCCTGTAAATGGACAAGGAAATAACATCGAAACATATAAGATTATGTATTACAGATTTTGTAAATGAAATTGTTCAAAGAATTGCATATACAAAAGAAATAATAGGCATTCACAACGGGAATTAAACAAATTATCAATATAACCATAATCATAAGTAATCAGGAAAGGTACTTATTGCCTAGACTGGGTACCCGCGTCCCTCTATATGGCCGCCATCTTTAAAAATGGCGGACCAAATACAGGGACTGGGAAAATTGTACGCCCAAAAAGTGTGCATCTACTCGTGGAATTCCACGAGTATTTTGCATACCGAGCATGCGCATTTGTACACAGCAACAACAGAAATAGCATCCGATTGGTCCAATTCAAAGGCAGTGCATCGAACGATCGTCACGCTGCGTCACGCGGGAGGCAAACGTGCGCCCTATCGCGTCATGCGGTGTACAACGCCGCGTGAAACTACCGGCGCTCTGTGGCGTGATGGTGCGTGAACAAGCTCATTTTTTTCACGAATTTATCAGCGCACACTTTTAGAACTGTGTTTTTTCCAGTCTTCACATTTGAGCACCCTCGCAGGGGCCGTGTGGAAAATCGGGAAGACAGGAGGATCCAGTCTACTTATTGCCCCCAAATGATTACAGTTGGAATATAATCTTGATCTTAGGATTAATATCTATTACCCCAGTTCAAAAGAGATCTTTTCAGTCTATTTTGTAGGCTTTTGGGTGATTTTGATTGTACATGTTCTGTCAACACTGCTTAAATTGTTGAGGATAAATGAGAGCGATACACTAGCCGTCCAAAACTAAGGGCTCATTTCTCGAAACTTTCAGGGTTACCCTATAAATACATTTTGTACTTCATTGATCACAAATATCATGAACTTGAAGAAAAATTTAAAGTTGAAAAATCCAGTCTCTTTATACGCAAGAAAATTTATGTTTTGTAACACCCCTTTAACGTGTGAAAGAAGGGAACCTATTTAGCGGCATGAAATCCGTTCCACACAGAGGTTATGAATTAATGATAGCACTGCTTGTGGATATCAATCATTAAATTTAAACTGAAATCTAGTTTAAGATTACTGGAGAATGACCTGGTTGGTATGTAATCTTATAATACCTACCTCGATTACAGTCCCTATGCCACATGGTACAAGAACTAGCATACTTGTATCTTGATCTAGTAGGTAAAGGAATATGATCACCTGACTTATACTTCGCCACACAGCTGTAAGTTAACAGAGAATAAATTGGAATAAAATTAATGCCAAAGTTGAAACAAAATGTATTCGAAATGTCAAAATCAAGACAACTTTGCAGACATTTGTGAGCACTAAATACTGTTAACGTGGACATTTTCGCGCTACATTAATTTTTGCGCTCCTAGCAGTTACCGCGAAAATAAAAATATGCGAATATATTTATAATGTCTACCTGTGGACATTCATTGTTGTGTTTCAATCAATACTTTTTAAAACACCATCTGAAAATGTATTTGTTCCAAAGTGCATATTCTATCTAGCCTATTTCACTCCACTGCAGAAGGAAGGCCTCTTCATCAATTTTCCATTTCACTCTGTCCTGAGCTGTCCTTTTCCAAGTAACGTTGCCATACTCTATGATGTCGTCTATCCACCGTCTGTTTGGCCTGCCTCTTCCTCTGGTGAATGCTCTGGGGATCCAGTCTGTTAATTTATGAGTCCATCTGTTGTCTTTCCTCCTGGCTAGATGGCCAGCCCACCTCCATTTTTTTTTTCCAGTATGATGTCCCTCACTTCTGTTTTCTTCCTTAAATTTGTGTTGGTCACCCTGTCCCTTCTTGTAACGCCAATCAATATCCTTTCCATTGCCCTCTCAGTGACTTTTAGCTTCTTCTCCAATCTCTTAGTTGTTGTCCATGTTTCTGAGCCATACGATAGCACTGGGATGATACACTGGTTGAAAATTTGTCGCTTTAGTGACAATGGTAGCTCTTCATCACGAAAGATAAAGCTGAGCTTACCAAACTTCACCCATGCTAGCTGTATCCTTCTGTTCACTTCCCCTGCTGTTTCATTTTCCAGAGAAATCTTCTTGCCCAGGTATATATAACTGTCCACTCTTTCTATGGTTTTTCCTTGAACTGTTATAGCATAATCTTTCAGCTTGTTGCACATCATCACTTTTGTCTTCTTGATGTTCATGTTAAGTCCAGCCTTGTTGCTCTCTTCACTCAGTTCTCGGATCATCTTCTGCAATTTCTGGGGCTCATGGCTGAGAAGTAGGATGTCATCTGCAAATCTGAGATGGGTAAGGTGTTCACCATCGAAGTGCATATTATCATGTTTAATTGTACTTTAATCATTTTTTGCTAAATGTTGCTTCAGGTCACATGCTCATCTTTAATTTTCATGTTTATGTTTGTGTGTATAGCGCCTCGGAATAGACTGCCTAAATAACCGAAGCTTTTTAAATGTATTATTCTTTTGTTTATGCAATGAACTTTCAAAATCGCGAATTTAAAAACAAGCGAAATGGCTAAAACCAGCAAAGCGCAAACAGTACCACTAAGTCATGTAGCCAGGTGACGCCAAAGCCAAAACATTTGTCGGTGCAAAATGTGTGTGGGATAGGCATCACTACCATCAATTGGGACCCTTACCTATTACCATTAACGCCCAACTATAGTTTCATCAGTTCCAAATTGGCGAAGCCTCATTACAGCAACGAATGAATACAGAAGGAAGCGGGTGCATGTGGAGGCAACAAGGGCACTGTGCATCATGAGTGTGCCTGGCCAAAAACGTGTGCGTGTAGCTATAACCGTGTGCGAACGCTTGGATTACTTTTACACATGGAAAGACAAAAAATTAATATTTCTCGCCAATTTGGAACTTTAGGCTGAAATGATTACAACACCAGTGGCGTAACTAGAGGGGGCAGCCCCCCTCTGATGCCCCCTTAATGAAATGACAAACTACGTATATTAACAAAAGGTAGTGGGTTATGCTTATGCCCCCCCCCTGATCACAGGCCTGTCCCCCATGATGCCCCCCCCCCAAAAAAACACCCCACAACAACAACACAACATTGTGACCTTAGTTACGCCACTGCACGACACTTCATCAGCTCCTATCATGTGTATATCATGAATGACTTCTCATTTAATCTGGAGCTAAAGCGGTCCAATATATGGACTTTATCAATAATTAATAAGGTTTTATCAATGATTAAGTTTAAAACATTTTTGAAAGGTATTGCCAAAGAAATTAAGTTTACAAAGACTATAATAGTTTTAATACCATAGGCCTAAATATATGAACACTTAAAGTGAGTATTTTTACATTCAAGAGTTTTAGTCACAAACAAGCTGAAACTGTGCTAATCACAAGTTACTTAGTTCAATGTAAGAATACTTTCACATCATCTAATATTCTTTTACAAATTACATCGCATATCAAAAGTCTGAATTTCACAATCTGTACAGGTCAATATTAACCTTAGCTCCCCCAACCCGTATGCTACAAAATACTACTTTCAAGCCTATCTCCAAGTGCATGTGCAGACGGTTTTCGATGATGTAAACAATAGAGCCTATACAGTGAGCCCAGTATACTGTGTGAACAAGTAGCTGAGAGTCGTGGCTTGCCTATGCTGGCGGGTTTTTTTTGGTCCTGAGGGTCCCCGGTTTGATCAGCCGCAATTTAATTTGTTGATTTCGATCTCAAAATTGTGACCCAGTTAAAACCACGGTTATGGGGTTATAAGGGCAGAGGTGTGAAACTTAAATTGCCAAACGGAAACTACTTCATCCGGGAACTTAACTTGTGTGTGATCATATCTTGATGGCACTGTGAGCGCTGTTGTCGTTTGCTTAGGTATAGACTTATTTGAAGTTAACGCGGAATTGTTGGAAAAATGCCAGAAAAATTGTGCGGTTTTGATAATTAAGATAAAATTTTACGTGCTGGACAGTTTTTATAAGCCTGAAATATGATACTACACATTTCATTGTTTGTTTTATACATTTAAATTAATTTTCTCACTTTACACCATACCGTCGTTGTTTGTGTCTGACAGACTTGCTGCAAGTCTACATAAATTCCTTGAATGGCAGGTGTTGACGAATCAGTTTGCAAATTTAGTTTCATAAAGTGGCGCTGATGTATTAATGACATCAAATGACGATACTGAGCTCTGGGAAAACGCGGCCTGTTATTTACGTATGCCCAGTATACGAGTTTCCTATCCCAAAATTAATAGCATCCCTGATTAGGGTTATCTTAGTGTTGGTCAGCTCTTGTACCACTTACTAGTTCTCATTGACAGTCCAACCATGTTGTCTCTATTCCTCCAGTATGATATGTCATTTTTGAAGGCAAGAAAATCAAATAGCATCTGTAGTGAATACACAAGAGAGAAATACAGCAATGATAATTATAGAGTTACTAAGGTAAAGACTTATGGGGCACCCTGTATATCCCAGCTATGATAATACTAGGGTAAAGACTTATGGGGCACCCTGTATATCCCGACAATGATAATACTAGGGTAAAGACTTAGGCCTAAAAAAAAGGTGTTTGCTTGTCCTCGTCTGACCGACCGTCTCCTACAGTCCAGACAGTGACGTTTTTAACTTTTATTTCCATTTTTTCCAGCTGTATATCCCAGCTTTTTCCTGGAATGGACCAAACAGATTCCTTAGAATCCCGTAATAATGATTTGGGCCAAACCTTGAACTAAGCAATGCTGACCAGGAGTTACTTTAGATTTATAAATTTATTGACAAAAGTTGTTCTTGTGCTTTTATTTCGCAGAGCACCAGGAGAAATAAAACATGGCAATCAATGGGTAAACATCTTCTGGGTCCTGCTTTATTTCAGCCTTGCTTTAGGTGTGGTGTGTTCTGGGTGCAATTGATATTTTGAGTTGGTTATGTCGTCAGAACATGGTTTATTACAATGCATAACATACACATTCCCAGATATAGAGAAATAGTATAACTAGTGTTTATGAGTTACCTCTTTAATTATGGCTCTGAAAATCTATAGGTTACATGGATTACTTTGGTACCAAAATCTCAAAAATTGTGTTACATCCTTCTGGCGCCTAACCCATGCATTGATCTATAGTTACATCCGAAGAGATACAAGTTATATGAGGTATGATGTGGCCTTGTGGTATTTACCAGTTCTTCCATCAAAACCAGATCACTTTACGGATGAAGGTAGATGTTAGGCCTAAACAAAATCCAAGTATGCCCCTTTTCTCTCCAGAAAGTAGGCCATCAACACAAAAGAATACTTACATGGAATGCAGATACAAGTACTGTCAATCCAAGTAGATAAAGCCCTGTGTCGGTGAACAATGATTTCACTTCTTCTACATCCTTATCTCCAAATCCTGTACGACGGAAGACAAAATATCACATTATCACCCTCTGTTACTAGATATTTCGAAATGCTATGAAAGCAGAGTGCAATACTGACGTAAGTGATTGATACAATGTTATTGCATGCAACCATAATTGTAGTGCACTAATGACATTTTTTTTTATTAATTAAAATTTAAATAATTTTTGTTAGAACTTCAAAATTAGCTTACAATGTGCACAATTACCTACTCTTTCAAAATATGTAAAAAAGTCAATTTTGCCAAAATATCACTACGGTTTGTCTTTTCCTTCACGTAATGAAGTTTAGGGAAAGCACACACCACCCATATATGGTTAAAAAGGGTATAACTCATGTCAGAAATTTGTGCAATGGTTGCAAACTTGTGAGAGTTGTGCAAAGAATTGTGTGACAATCTGTGGATTTTATCTCTATTCAGACATACAGTGTGTTTACAGTCATTACAAAATGAAACTGACCAGGTAATAAATTTGCTTATAACTCTAAAGTGTAACACCTATTCTACTTAAAATGTGACCATCCAGCACAAAGGGGCCGTAAAGTCGGCAGAGCATGTACTGTGATATGGCCCAAGAAACATTGCAATAAACGATAGGAAACAAAGGAATTCTCAATGAATTTATCGATTTTGTACAGCCCATTCAATACGCAATGTGGACATGTAATATACATAATTTTAAAGGTGATTTTGAGGAGCATATCCTTGTTCAATATTTCAAAAAATGTTCTAGCCAACTTTACATCCCATTTGTAGTGGATGGTCACAAATTATCAAATTATAATTTTGTTGAGAAATTTCTCGTCTTTAATATGAGATATTGGTTTGATATCAAGGAAGATGCTGTGTCAAAAGTAAGAAAAAGTACGGTTTCCATTTTCTCATTTTACTTTTCTACACATGGACTCAGTTACGGGCATATTATTGATTACTGGTAGGGTTGTTAATTCACTGGTCGATATTGTGATGTGGAGCAGGGTTTCAACTGGGAACAATACCAACTTCAGAATGAGAACTGATTCATTTAATAAAAACTTGTAAGGCATAGTAAAAAAATGACGTGTTTCCCGTCCGGACTTTTTAAAAAAAGGAGGAGGGAGGGTCTTACTATTTACTATTTTCCCATTTTTTGCTATTTTTTCCAAGATGGCCGCCAAGTCGAAAGTGACCAACTGACTGTGTTGCAGACACTCCTAAACAGGATTTTCCACTCTAATTGCCAGAGGAATACAAATATGAAAAGGTTTACCTAATATATAGAGCCAAGTACACATTGTTTCTTTATGTTTTCGTCATTTTTCAGGTTGAATGAGGAACAAAACATTATTGATCGAAAGGATGTAGGCCTACATGTGTCGGTCCCCTATTTGCAAGCAATTGCTACGTGAAGTTAGGTATATCGGTCCCCATGGTACTATTTGAGAAGCCATGTCAATAATTATGTGTCATGTATGGCATGAACATGCTATGAAATGATACAGCATTTCTATTACACCTACCATTCCTATTATGGGCAAAGGATCAATCACTAAAAAAAGAAATTAAAAAAAAAAAAAAAGAAATTAAAAAAAAAAAAAATTACAGAATTTTCGGAAATAGTAAATAGTAAAAAATAGGAGGCGGCGGCCAAAAAGGAGGCGGGCGGGGACGGGAAACATGTTTATTTTTTTACTAGGCCTAATACGAATGTTCATCCTTTTTTAATTGAAAAAAGAAATTTTGAATTTTTAAAAAAATGTTTTGAAAATTCACCAACATTTTCACGGTTTTTTTTTAGCGATTGAGTGACCCTACCTGAGAGGTCTGTTTGCCCATAGAACATAGTAGTTTTCTGTTGCCTAATGGTTAACATGCCAGAATGTTATAAATTCATTTAGTAATAAAGCTTGAAAGCTACCATTATTAATCTTTATTCTTAAACAGCTAAGACTGTATAAGCAATTCTCATTGGTTCTCAGAGAAATCGGCATCATTTATATCAGACAACTTTAAACAAGGTGTACATTAATTAGCGTGACCACCCTCGCGCAGTGCGTGGCAACCATCGTTTTGTTTTATTATGAGCATTCCTTAGTACGTCTACTGCGCTTTTCTTGCGTGCTTATGCGGTCCAATACGCCGACGGGCATTACACTGATGCATGCTGTACTCACCGTATGGGATTGGATGGAATGTTTGTGGGTTTTTTGATACTCACAGGGGTAAAACACTAACAGTTTTGTGTATCAGATAGACAAATACCCAAACAGCATGAAACCCCATTTGTAAAATGTCCATAGAGCTCTGGACCTCATAATATCCCATATGGCGTCTCATAGGGTTCGGGAGTTTACAGTAACCTTGTACTGCATGGCTTAACTCCTATCAGGCATTATAATTTACCACAATTACCATCTTTCACCAGGGAGGTCAGATTTCAAATGGAGTCACCCATGCAGGTAACCCCATTTAAAACAGTTAGCATTGACCAGTACTGTTGATGTATGTACACCACCAAATGCCAAGTAGACCAGGAATAGGATTTCATTGGGTCTGGGGCTGTTAGGGTTAAAGGTACACATTTGATTAAATAAATGCCTAAAGTATGACTGTTTAAGAATGAGAATAAAAGTATTGTTTTTAGACCGTACCTGTGTTATATTGTCTGACATAAATGCGTTTGGAAGTATTATTTTTTATGTAGAAAATAATACTATCGTCCGCATTATGTCAGACAATATAACATGGGTATGGTCTAAAAACAGTACCTTTATTCTCTAATTAAAATTTGTGTAACATGATAATGGAATGGTCGATTTTTAACATTCTTTTTTGAATGAAATCCAAATAATGGCTCTTTTTAGCGCTGCCATTGGTTTTAAACATGCATTCCTACACATTTTGGGACGCCCTTGCGAAAAAAGTGCCCATTCTTTCTGACTCATCCTGTAAGTGGTAGGTTGATGTTATAAGTGGCAGTCACCTACAATAAAAATAAATAGCATGATTTGAGGGGATCACTTACCAAAATCTTTGAGCATTTTCATAGACTGTTCCAAGCTGACATAAAGTCTTAGTTTCCCAACTGATATTGGGCTGTATACTATATTGAGTTTCATCTCTGGCACACTGCTATTGATAGGCTGTAAATGCAAAACAAAATAGGGAGGTATAGCAAAGTTAAGGTAGGGTAAATAAGTGGGCTAAAGGTATCCAATTTTCTCTTTTACTTATATTTTGATGTTGTTCTCTATATGTGACCAGTCACGTCAAAAAGGACATGTTGTCGGCAAACACAGTTTTGAGATAGAGGGCATATATTTGGTGAAATATGAAGAAAATAATAGACAAAAATCTGCTTCTTCAATTCATATCTTGTGATTACAAAGTCTGATTACATTCAACAAGGTATCATTTCAAAGCTTAAAATGTTCTCTTTTAAATCATACCAATAACTCAGAATTGACTCGGGCCTCCAACATGTCCATTTTGACGTGACGGGTCACATATGTTGGGCTTTTTATCTTATTCTTACATCACTCTCATGGGCATTTTTAACAGCAACTGAAAGAATGTGAAATCGCATCATGCACAAATTGTCCACAAAACGTGCATCAAGCGGAGGTGTGATTTGGTGTGGTGTAGTACGTGTGCAAAGCGCAAGTTCGTTTAAATCCTGGTCCAATAATGGTTAAAGTTATGTGACAATACATCAATATGTAAGTTCAAACATGAACCTTAAAACAATCAAAATTTACTAAAATACAAAGGTGTGTGTCATTATTCCACTTACCACAAGATCCACTGTCTTCTGTGACAGTTCATTGAGATAGACTATGGGAAGATACTCGGTATTCTTGGTGAACCTAACAAATTAAACAAAAATAAGAATCATCATACTAATATACTTTTTTCTGCCTGGTTCCGAGGGAAAAAACACTCCTTGTCCTACGGGCAAACAAACCTTGTGCGAAGACATCTTGATAACCTATTGCAGCACACTTCTCTCTCCCTCCCTAGTCATAAAAATAATCTCAAAGTCACAGTTCTTGAGATCCTAAGTAAACAATCCAAATGTAGTTGTTAGCTTAGAGAACAATTCTGGATCGAAACACTGAACACTTTCCAACCCAATGCCTTATAACATACATAATCGGCGATATCTGTCCATATTATCTTTTTTACATTTTTGCCATTTTGGCACTGTTGATTTTATTATTTATTCTTTGGTTGTCCTGTTTTTCGTTCCTCGTGTCTAGTACAGTCCTGCAGTGGCGTACCCTGCTTTTGGAAACGGGGGTGGGGGGGGGGGGGGGGGACCATATTTGTACCGACGAGAGGCATGATGTACCGACAATTATTTTTACAGACTCCCCCCAAAAAAATCGTAAAACATGCACAATTTGTTTCCCGTGAGCAGCTGAAATCTTGATAAGTGTGGGGGGGGGGGGGGGTAGCGATGAACTTGTCCGCATAACTGGCCCAAAAAAATAAATTGCATGGTCAAAATCGCAAATCTACCGACGGGGTTATTTCAGGGGGGGGGGGCAGCCCCCCTGGGTACGCCACTGCAGTCCTGACAAATGCTGAAAACATACTAAGGTCGCTTTGCGATTCGGTTGCTCCTATGACGAGTTTAACGTCATATTCAATAACCCGATACATCGATCAAGAGATCGCTTGACTGGAAACGACTGGTCGCGGCCAGTTGACTTCATTTCAACTTGAAAGATCGGTCGCTCATGAGGTAGTGAACACCATACTTTTTCAACTAATGGGAGGAGGTTATTTTGCCTCGAAATTAGCATAACCAATTCAGCAGCTATAATTATCCAGGTTGTCGTCTACTTGACCCGGAAATACCGGCGATTTAGTAGCTCGATGCGACCTATGGCGACCAAAGGTTGCACCGAGATACTTATGAGCTAGCGAGTACTAGTGTCGCGACCTGCGACCGGCTAGTATGATTCGAGAATAAGACACATAAGGTATTAATAGCTTGACGACATTACCGTTTCCCCTTTACTTTCAAGGATATTGATTATTAGAGATTTCAACTAAGAAAAAGGTACATCAAACTTGTAAGAGGTGTTATTTTAATTAAAGCTGTATAACCATGGGTGCATAACTCTTCTGACCCATTTTCCTTTGATTTTAACGCTTTCCATGCGGCAGGCGTCTGCAGACGATAGTTTCAAAAATGTCAAAATTATTGAATTTCATCACCATATTTTGAATCACCATGGGAAACGCATTAAAATAAGTACAAACATGCGTAGTATTGGTTCAGTAATTATTGACATAGACTTTGAAAGGTTTCTGACAAATCTGTTTTGTACATTTGGTCAAACTAATAGCTGCGTGGAAAGGGTTAAAAGTTCTACAATTTGATCTTCCAGTTGAGATATTGAACTAACCTCATGAGTAGATACAACTCATTTGGTATGGCTTTCTGGTAGAATGGTACAGGATCTTGCATAACACTTATGGTTAACTTGCGCCTCCAGTGTGATATTGGTACATCAGCATGGCTGGAATTATCGGTCTGGCAGGAAGAAAAAAGTGCAAAGTTAACAATGCTTTATGATCTCAAGTGTGATCTAGTGGTTGATCAGTTGCATTCCTGATAGTATCGCCCTAAAATGATGGCCTTAAAGATTTTGTCAGACAATAATAAGTGCCCTCACTGAATATCCCCCCCCCCCCCCCCCCCCCCCCGATTGATTTAAAAGAATCTACTTAATAAATGTTAGAGCGTTTCAAAATGACGTTACCGTAAACACAGAAGTGAAAATCTGTGGAGAAAAAAAAATCATATGTCAGCGAGCACATACTCGCTCCCACCCCTATATAGGATACAAGTTGTGGACAAACTTATGATTATTCCATTCAGGGCCTTCACGTGGACATTGTCAGAAACTATAAACAAGATGTGCTGTACCTAACCCTTACTGAAAAACATCCCAACAAATATTTTTGCCCTAACAAATACCTTTTTCTCATTTAACAAGTTGAATGCCTCCGCTCTGGGTACAGTATACTTTGTGAGAGCCGTCATCTGGTACGCAGCCATGGAGCTGTCTGCAATTGGAGAGTGGCCTGGTGGTATCACAAACACATGGGCGTACATCGTACCATTGTGCAGGGTCTTCAAAGGCAGGGTAATGTTAACAGAACTGGAGGGGGGAACAACATAGACACATACTATAGTTTTAATCAGTTCCAAATTGGCGAGAAATATCAGGTCTTTATCTCTCCGTGCGCAAAAGTAGTCCAAGTGTATTTGCGCGCAATTATGGCTACACGCACACGGTTTGGGCTGCACGCATGTGTCACGCACATGATGCCCAGTGCGCTTGTCGCATTCACACACACCCGCGTCCTTAATTGAATTCATTCGCTGCTGTAAGGAGGCTTCGCCGATTTAGAACTGATTAAACTATAGTATAATTACATGTAGGAAGTGTAAAGCTGGTCGATGGCATAAACCAAATGTGCACAGTACATACACAGATTGACCAGAGTTAAATTATTGGTTAGAATACAAGAATCCATTATTTTAATGCAGGCATCAATGTGCATCTTGAACCCACCCTCCTCAAGGATAGTCAAAAGATTTATGCCTAATCTTTGCCTATAGTTTGAGCAGCTCCAAACTGCTGCCTCCTTACTGGCGCGAGTGAATACAGGTGCTATTGAATCACACCAAGTATCAAGGTTCTTAACGACATTTCAATAGAGATTATCAACCCTGCACTAGGAAATCTTTGTTTCTACATACTTTCACATCTATTTCATCTAGTACAAGAAAAGTATCAAGGTTCTTAACATTAACAACATGGGGAGCGTGTTGGCGCAGCGGATTGTTCCCTCGCCTTGCACCAATGAAACCCAGGTCCATTCTGTGCACGACCGCGGGCTTTATGTACATTTGGTTTATCACGATCCATGCACGCTTTCGCAGGTTTTCTCCGGGTACTCCGGTTTCCTCCTGCTTTCAAAATCAGTGATCAGTTGTTTCGGTTATCAAAAACTTCCTTGACCCAATGGTATTTGGGGAGCTGCATTGAAAAATGGTAGATGTTACAATCTAAGTGCGGATAGGTTTGCGCCTGAATTGGCTGCACCCTAGTTGATGCGATCTGATTCTGATGATTCACCAGCAGCGAAATTACAGCGCTTTGAACCCTTTGGAAAAGGCGCTATATAAATCCAGTTATTATTATAATTACCGTATTATCCCTATTAAGCGCCCAGGGCGGTTAACTAAGTCATTTTGGGTGGGCGCTTATTTGTATACTGATTTACGAAGTTGTTGACCGTCAAGGTTGCAAAATTCAACAATCTTTACGTCCCAAGACTGCAAAATTTGATGTTTTGCAATTCAAGATGGCGGCCTCCACGAATGACAATAAACACGAAACGTGCGTATTTCGGATGGTTTCTGTTGCTGTTTGAAGGCATAGCACATGGTTTAAGTTCACTTTTGGATCACAAACAATATGTCAAGTATGTCTGAAGTTAAAATAACCACAATTTCCTCTTTATTTTTAAGCAATTTGTAGTCCGAGACTTAGTGTGATGTGAGTAACTTTTAAGTAAGCTTATTTTTTGGGTGGGCGGTTAATTAGTATATATTTTAAAGTCACCTGAGAAAAAGGGGGTGGGCGCTTATAAGGTCCTGGGCGCTTAATAGGGATAATACGGTATTATTATTTCAATAGAGATTATCATCGCTTCACTAGGAAATCTTTGTTTCTACATACAATACTTACACATCTATTTCATCTTGTACAAGAAAATCTTTCTCCCTGTATACCAGCTCAAGATTCTTTTCCTTCAGTTTTTTCATCTTCATAGTTGATGTGTACACACGTAACTGAAATCATGACAAGAAAAAGATGTATTGTAATTAACAATGAAGTTATCGTTTTAATTTGGGTCAGTATTTTGAGTATGCATTACATATTAAGTGTATACAAATATCACCAGGTTTGTGAAATGGTCTAACCAATGATAAAGCTGAATTACATTTTGAAAATTTCACTGGGCAAATTTCTCGAGGGTGAAAAACCAAAATGATGGCCAAATGTTGTGCTAGTGCAGCAAAACAATGTAATTTCCAACATTTTTCACTCTTGGGTACATTTTTCACAGAGAAAATGTATACAGCTTTATCCTGTAAAGTCTTAAACTTATGATTAATGTCTTACACCCAGGATAAATTTGGATATATACCAAGATTTCACGGGATCCACCACAGGAACTACAGGAAACAATGCTTCAAGACGCGACTGGAAACAGATTGCCAGGTTCATTTAATTTGATGGTGTACATGTAGTCCTGAAATTCAATTCATTAAAATATTCTAAATCTATATATTCGTTAAATATTGTTCATAACAAAACATGGCTTATGAAGGGTTAAAAAGGATACAGGGTGTATCAGAAAGAACTGTACCATGTTTCTAAAATACATAAAAAAAATGCAAAATTATTATTGTTTTAAATTTAAACACCTGAAATATAAAAGTGAACATGTTTCCTATATTTATATATGTTAATTTCATTGGGATATCTTTTTTTGTTCTCGTGTGGCAACTGGCAAGACTTAATCAAAAATCGATAAAAAAAAAGGTGTTTTCAATTTCAATAAATCCTCTCTACCACTACCTCCAACATTTTAAACAATGTAGCCCACACCACATAAGCAATATTGATTTGAAAACTCCCGCCAAAAAAAGGAAAGTTAAAACCACTCAAGCAGAACAAATCCTGGTTTATTTGCGGATTAAAAATCAACATTTATCTCCAAATTTCACCCACAAAAGTATGCAAATAATAAATAGTTATATACAAGTGATGTGAAAAGTTGAGATATGGCGACCAAAAATAAACCCTGTCCTATGGACGGATGGTAATCTCAGGTAGGGTAAGTAATTTCACAGATTTTTAAATTGATTAAATTTTGACCAAAATTAAAACGTACCATCTTTACCAGAAAGTCTGTATTTTCCATCAGAAATGTCCGATTTTCTAAATTTAAAATTCTTATGAAAGCTGGGCGTTTGCGCAAGATATATGTGAAAACATATACCGTAATAAATCATATTGCCTCGGTACAGTTCATTCTGATACGCCCTGTACAGTAACACTTTTTCAGTCTACTTCAGATTAATCATAACTGCCAATCCACATCTTAGATTATAGATCTATTCAAAGAAATTAACCTACCTCAAATTTAGAATCGTCTGTCTGATACGGTGTGATACATCTGACCCCTTTCCCTGGAACACATGGCTCTGGATTGAATAACTCGTACATCACCATGGATACCTGTCCCATGTAAATCACAAATACACCGATCACAATCACGTTGATTGTGGTACCAATGGACGGTAGACCCATTGTGAAACCTGTGGTATGCTGTAGTACAAAGAGTCACAAAAATTAATAATAATTAGTACTAAATTGTGAGAAAGTAGACAATTTATCACATAAGTAGGAGACATAAGGTGGAAAATTTGTTAATTTTTCTCTCTTCTTATTGTGAGATATACAGTCATCACAATAAGTAACTGACCCGGTAATAAACATGCTGATAACTCTAAAAGTATAACTCCTACATAAATATATTTAAGTATAAAGTTGTGTAGAAATTTCTCCTCTTGAATTTGAGATATTACACGCTATGAATGGTTGATGAGGAAGTTACGATCCCAAACGTTAGGGCAAGTCCGATTTTCATTTTAACATTTTCTTTTTAACACGGGGAGAGTATGACATGTAAAGCGTGTGTGCCATATTGATCAACCGTAACAATGCCACCGGCCGACTATCCAACAACCAGGCCATCAACGGGTGAATTGGCACTACCACTACCAGTAATCAATAATTTGCCGGTCTGAGTCCCCTAGTTGAAATTGAAAATGTGAAAATTAAAATCAGACTTGACAGTACATTTGGGATTGTAACTTCCTTAATAATCAGCCATTCTTAGCGTGTAATATCTCAAATTCAAGAACATGTTTATAATTTAATATGTTTATGTAGGAGTTTTACTTTTAGATTTATCAGCACATTTATTACCTGGTTAGTTACTTATTGTGATGACTGTATAGGCTTTTATAACGAGTATTCATAATATATCTTAAGAGTTCAACCTTTTTTTAACTTTTAGAAATAGATTTTCACCTGAAATCTATAAAAGTGTTGACTGAGAGAGAAGCATAACCACTAACCAATACTAGTATAGATGTTCTGAGCAAAGTAATCAAAGGCTTTTTATAATAAGACATAATTTGTTGCAGGGCACCAATGTGTCTCGCGCAATTTAGTTGAAAGGAACGTTTAGCAGAAGTTTGAGTGAGTTGAGTTCGAAAAAAGCATAGCACCCTTAATCCGTGTTTTCAATATGCGGATGGGTGATTACAACATTATACCTGGGGCCCAATACAAATTTAACATGATTAGCGTCCCCTCGCGCTTCCTGTATTTAGTCCAGTCGGATTGTGTTTCCTGACGAGAGCGTCATGTGTGTGCCTGTCACTGCACTAACACGCGTGCTCAGCTTTTCAAATTATTACAAATATGATCGTACCACGTACATATACTTGCGCGTTGCGGCGTGTGGTAACGGTCACAGCAGGTCCCAAGAGCTTTTAATAGCTTTAAGTGCAATCATTGAGGGTGGAACACAAAGTCAACACTGATTGGCTAACCGTAATGCCAAACTTGCTTCGACTTTCCAAAGCAGGTTTACCCAAAGTCGAAGGACTCTGGCCTTTGGCTCGGGCGCAGTGGTTCTCCCTGGTGGAGTTTCCTCCCCCTGGGGCGAGTGGGATTTCACGACGGTTAACCCAAAGTCAAAGATCCCTCCCCTTCGGCTTGGGCACGGCAATTTTCGCTGGTGGCGCTCCCTCCCCCTGGGGTGAGTGGGACTTCACGACAGACTACTTTGATTTGGTCTTCAATTTTCTTCTTAATTTCAGTCATAACTTTTTTGTTCAGGTGTGAATGTATGTCTTCTTTCTGTCTTTCTTTGTCCCTATAGAGTGCAGACTTCATGTAAACGAAGAATGACGCACTGCGTGGTGTGTGCACTGTGCATGCGTCGTCACATCGACGAGACGACGACTAGATGCAAAAGGTGCAGAATTATGTGCAATGGGCAAGTAAAAAACTGGTAGAAGCTGGAGCTACTTTAGTGGTTTCCTAAAATGCAGACTTGAAGGCATCAAGGGATGGGTATGCAGCTGGAACTTAAGGGAGGATATTCCAATCCCTGATGGTGTGAGGGAAGATTTAGCTGGTGTAGACTGAAGAGAGGGTGTGGGGAACGAAGAACCGACCGAGAGTTGTGACCTCTGGTGAAAGATGAGTGGGGAGTGAGATGCTGCTTCCAATCAATGTCGACCAAGTCGTAACAAATCTTGTACATCATTACAAGCCAGCTTTGGAGTAATTAGTCTTTGAGACTAGGCTATTTGAGGGCGTTTAACATGTCAGAAACCGAACTGGTGCGACGGTAGTCACCAGCCACAAACCGTGCTGCTCCTCTCTGTACTTTCTCTATCTTCTGTATGTTTCTTTTGGTGTGTGGGTCCCATACTGAAGAGGCAAATTCGACAGACGGTCTGAAGCTAACAAGCAAACTATCAAGTGTATTTTGATGAAAGTGTCCCATACTTCCTTCTGTCATGGGCAGGCAGTTACTGTGTAGTAGCGGGGACGTACAAAAAATGGTGACATGCCCTGCGGGGACTGTTCACGAATGTACCCGGGACATCACATTTGCAATTTGTATGTTCTGGCCCTATAGTCCCTGCTATTCTCAGACCGGGTCCCCCAGGGCCGTGCTTGCAAATTTGATATAATTATAAGTGCATAAATAATTAATAACTAATAGAAGAAGTATCAATAATTCCCAAATAATTAAATATAAATATGGCGATCGAGTGCTAGACTAGAGTCTTGAGAGGATAATCTTTTGTCAAAACTATACCATAGAAGCTTTACCACCTTGTCAACATTCCTGCCATTATTTGTTCATGTTTTATTAATATTTTATTAGGTGCAGAATTCGGCATATTTATTTGACTGATCTTTAGTTTTAAATAAGCTTACGTAAGTGCAGGCCCTATTTCAATATTACTACTGGATGAGTTGGTGATTATGATCGTAAATTCTCAGCATAACATTAGACATAATTATAATGTCAAAAAACGGCATGCCCAAAAAACAGTTTACATGGATAGACTTACAGTACTCGGGAAACGGATACCAATAATAATGGCAAAAGTCTTACAAATTTAGAAAAGAGGTCAGCAGCACCGGGGTCAGCAGTGGACTCGCGTAATCTTTGTTTCATTTCCGGTGTTGCCATTACAGATAGTAAATAGCACATTTTGTTAGCACAAATAACGAGATCATGGAACCTAGACTTGCTTCAAGTCTCTCTTGTTATAGTGATATCTTAGGGAGCGTTCATAAATACTTTGGTGGGTTGGCGAACGCCCCCATATCTGAAAAAAAAATCCTCTTTTTTGTACCAATGTACCTTTTTTGTACCAATGTATCTTTTTTTTGTACCAATGTACCTTTTTTTTGTACCAATGTACCTTTTTTGTACCAATGTACCTTTTTTTTGTACCAATGTACCTTTTTTTGTACCGATGTACCTTTTTTGTTACTAATGTACCTTTTTTTGTGAAAACGCCCCCCACCCACCCCAATTTTCCGAAAACGCCCCATTTCCCATTGTGTAAAGCGTTTTTTTCGGGCCGTTTGACATGTCCTAAGCCCCCCCCCCCCCCCCCCCCCCCACCGCTCTCCAAATTGTCTGAGATGACTAAAAAAAAATTGGGGGCAACCTTTTACGATTTTTTTTGTACCAATGTACCTTTTCCAAAAAATACGACCCCCACCCCCCCTAAAAAAATCCTGCTTACGGGCCTGATTGCAACACATAACGCGCGCGCATACTCGCGGCGCTGGCGTACAAACACGAGCGTTGAAAGGCGGAAGATACACACGCGTGCGTAAATGCTGCGCCTGTTCAGTTACGTCACTGTCTCGAGATGGCCAAACAGAGTAGGGATGATTGTCACTTTTGAAACTGGGCCTTACGACCATTGAAATAACAATAACTCCACTCCGCTCCGCAACATCGTATCTCAACGATCGAGAGGTGTCAAAGTATGCCGCGAACAAAATTATGCACTGAGTTATTGGCTCTTTTGTTATGTGTCTCGATACTTTTTGTGATGAGTATAATATTTAATTTATTAGATGATGCTACACACAGCTACTTCGAAGAGTAATTTAAGTGTATGTTCCAATCACTTTTTTGGGCTATGATTTTTTCACATCAAGATATATACTGATATCAGAAGAATCCCCATATTTTTCTTATGTCTCTAAAATCTTAGGGGCCAGAAATGTTTCATTTAGAAATTATAGGCTAAAATGTGGTGAATAACTGCCAAAGGTGGTTATTAAACCCACAAGTTTGTGTACTACTCAATGAGCAATTTTTTGTGACCTTGTGCTTCTAAAAATAGAACCATTGGACTTATGCAACTTTAAACTTTGAAATTCGACAAGTTTAAGGATGACCTTTCATAAACATTAAATTGAAAATCAGGCCCGCTAATCATGACATCCTTTAACATCAGCTGGCGATACCATCAAACAGCCAAGGACCAGCCTATCTCTCACTTATGTTTTGGACCCGGGTTTTGGACTCCTAAATATGGCCATAACCGTGGCAGGAAAAACACTACCTATTCTGACAGCATTGCAAAGGACATGGGTCTGAATCTTTAGTGATACTACAGTGCAACTTACCATAACTGCCCTTTATTTCATTGTGTCATGCATATAGACCTACGGTATATTGGATGTAAACAAGCATAGTATAGGACTGGTATAGAAATCCACACACAGCCCTCCTGTGTATAACCATGCTTCACTGCACATATTTGATGTTGATGTACTGCTAACGCGGTAAATTCAAATGCATGTTCCCTGACTGGTGAATCATTTGTTTGCATACACTAAAGATAAGAGTGTGCACAAAATGTATACACACTGCTTAAATACTTATAATAAAAAACTGAAAACAAAATCATAAAAAGTGCTCATACCATTTTGTTGTTCAGGTCTTCAGCTCTAATTTGATAGGTCACACGCCAATATTAAAGTTATGGTTATCTTTAAATTAAGTCTTAAATATTGGTTCTTAGATGCAAATTAATCAAATAAAGAAAAAAATACAAAGATTTTTTTTATTTTGCTCATACAAAAATATCAGAATTAGGCATATGCACAACATATCTGATTTCCAGTCTACCAGCGTACACACATCTCTAGATAAAAAGTCAAATGTGTTTTGGACTTGATGCTAATTAAATATGCAAATAATACGCAAATGGTGTCATTTTATAAAAACGCTCTGATAAATATTTACGTTAAGACTTCTTTAATATGTGTCACCAAACTTGACTTTATTGGAGGAAAATTGGTGTTGTTATTGTCATTTAAGTGAATTTGGTGAAACGGGCATTTATGGTAAGTTGCACTGTAGCAGCGTACCCTCGCTACGCTCGGGTCCCCGCTAGATGGTTTTGCCACATTACCTACCTCTGAAACCACATAAACCCCCTACAACCCCCCACCCCCCAACCAGGTTGATTTATAATCAATCATATCCCTCCTAACCATTTATCACAACCATTCAGCTGTGATCCATTCCGTTCAAGGACGACGGATGATGACGATGATGAGATGTGATCACTGCACAAAAATGAAGATTTACATTTCTGATCATAAATCATGAATATGTTCCATGTTACAGAGCGATACGATTGCTAATTACCTCAGAATCATGGTTTTAGTAGAGTGAATTCACTCTAAATGATTTTGAAGTAATTAAGAATCGTATCGCCCTGTACTTGGAATGTATACGATTTATGATCAGAAATGTAAATCTGCAAGAAAATCTGCTTCCAATTTGTGTTCAAGGAGGATTGAGGGCATTCCCTGAAAAAGATCACACCTTTAAATAATAAAAAACCTTTTACCGTCTATTTTTTTAACCAAAAACTGATTTTGTTACGTTGTCCGAACATTTTTGAGCCAAAAAAGTACAAATAGTTCCAAAATGTTCATATTTTTTGGAGTAGCAAACATTTCATAGTTTTTGGAGTAGCACCATGGCTTATTTTTTCCACAATAATCTGAAATTTGATATTGATCGGAGGTACGGTTTTCTGGATATGACAAATGTATTGTCAAAAATGAAGCAAAATTGAAGCGTTCATTTCTTTTGTTTCTTATTGTTTTTTGACCCCTAGCTGGCCTAGCAAAGTAATTAATCTATGCAAAAATGTTTAATTCATTTTTACAAGAAAAGTGTAAATGCTACAAAGCTGAAATTTTTGGAGCGTGTTAATTATAGTTTTTAGAAAGTTTCTAGTGTGCTGCGGGAGGCTGTAAGACATCTGCATAATTAATTATACACTTAATTATCTAAAAAAAATAGGCTAAACAATTAATGCACTTAATTAATGTTTAATACTTTACTAAATGTAATGCCATTTGGTGTATATGTTGGCTATACAACTCTCCTTAATTCCTGTGCTGCTGGAATCTAATGGAGTTTCAATAAAAAATATAGCTTTAACGCAAAAACAAAAAACTAAATTTTTATAGAAATTTTACCTTAGGGAGTCAAAAAACAATATAAAACAAAAGAAAATAGACTACCTCTGTTGGCCAAAAAACAGTAGAAAACAAAAGAATTTAAAATGACTTAAAATGGATTTTTGACAATAAAATTGTCATATCTAGAAAACCATACCTTCGATCAATCTCAAATGTCAGATATTTTATAAAAATATCAAATACAAAATTAGCCATAGGAACAACCTTAACATGCTTAAATAACGTTCGTAAATTTGTTTGCTTATTGAAGGTTCCTGAAATCACCAATGTTTTATGAATGAGTACCAATAAAAGTTAAACAATAGCTTTGACTCCATCGATATTACACTATTGAAATTGTTCTACCAAGTAAACATGTATAGAAGCAGATACTGTTATGTAGATAACTTGGAATAGTCCAAGGTTTAATAATAATATTTATAGGCTAAGAATGTTTTTATGGATAAAAAGCACAATGTCTTTGAGTCAAGTCTATCTGTTGGGGAAAAACTGGCCACATGGGCAACTGGAAAGTACTTCCGTAGGCGTGTCAGTGGGTGTGTCCTTTTCAGCCACTCAGCTAACGTAGACTGGTATGACGTAGAATCTTATTTGCATGTTTAACCTTGAGTGATTCCAGTGATGTGTGCGTGGAGGCCATAACACATCATCTATCATCATAATAAATTGCAGCAGCGGTCGATTCATGGATTGATTTGACCTTACTAGTCTATATCGTCGTGTCACGTTCTACAGTGAAAATTACACATTTTTGCTGACAGCTATTTTATTACTTTGCAACATTGCACTGCACGTCTTAGTTATATACAGCAATCCCGGACAGCAATATTCATCACGGTGTTATTTTCTACAGTGCAACTGCAACAGAAAAGATGGCAAACGACGACGAAAGGTTTGTATCCTCCTCCCTGTGTGTGTTGTGGTATTTACTAATATTGGTGTTTATTTTTATATTGATTAATCATCATGGTCATTTTTTAAAGGTTATTATGCTTATTTCTAGTCTCGATTTATGTACACCACGCGACGTAATATTTGAATTTAATTTAAATACACAGTACACAACACTTACACTGTATGTGTATTTGTGTATCTTTAATAATAGACTTTTATACTCATCATAATAGTCTAGACATACAATGTCATCCATCAATGATCACTATTTTGTTGGTACTATAATTATAGTACACTATTATCAAAACAAACAATTGTTGATCAGCAGAGCGTTGTGATCTTGGGGTGCACTGCATTCCAAAACAACAGCCACGCAACGCTGTCGTGGTTACGCAGATGTCGCACATATGCGAAGGAATGATTTGAAATTATCGACAATTTTTTTGATTATAGCTCCGAATCCTAACTCTCTGTGGGAGAGCTATGGAATGAAAAAATATGAGTACATGTAGGCATCGTAGATGGTTGGATATTCTCATCAATATTTTTCAACTTTTCTGAATAAAATTAGCCAAACTTTTGCTTTGAACAGAGATCATGATTAATGTTCAAGTGATATACATCAATGGGTAAATATCTCAACCTGTTTCTATTTCAAAGAAATACTGGCTTGATTTTTGATCGCCCTATTCCCGCTACAGTAAAACTGCGACGTGGACTGTCTATGCTTCATTTCGTAGAGCTACACTTACAGAGTATAATAATAGTAATACATGGTGACTTGTTAGCTCTGAATCCTAGCTCTATGAGAGCTATGGAATGAAAGCATGAGTCGGCATCGGATGTTTTCATCAATATTTTTCAACTTCTCTGAATTCAGATACCATGTTTAAAGGTAGATGACCCGATCACATTTTCGTAACACAGAATTATTTCAAACATACGGAGATTTTCATATCATATGAAAGCTCGTATTTTTCTCATCATCACACTGAAATTTGACGGCCTAAATCGGTATAATTACGGAGAAATCGATGAAATAACGTCGAATTACCGCGAAAGGTGGTATACCACCAATA
This sequence comes from Ophiura sarsii, assembly GCA_035610835.1. Lineage (NCBI taxonomy): Eukaryota > Metazoa > Echinodermata > Ophiuroidea > Amphilepidida > Ophiuridae > Ophiura > Ophiura sarsii. The sequence continues at coordinate 27,671,868 of CM069444.1, read as the reverse complement.
TCGTTTGTGTACAACTCAATGGGTACATTTCACGGCATCTTTTGCGTCTAAAATAAGAACCATTAGAGTTATGCAACTCAAACTTTGGAATACGACTTTTTTAAGGATGACCTTTCATGTAGAATAGTAAACTTCAAGTTTAAAATCGGAATGTGATCGGGTCATCTACCTTTAATGTTCAAGTAATATGTATACATAGGTTAAATATCTCAACCTGCAACTATTTCCAAGAAATTCTGGCTTGGATTTCGATCACCCTATTCCTACTACAGCTCATTACTAACCCACTCCGAGTTCAACCACACTTTAAAGGGGCACTAAGAGATGTGTTGGAGGATGCGCCCTCAATTATGATAAAAACTGGGATTAGTATATTTTTATAATTGTATTACATGTATGAACTTACACCTATAAGGATTAAGAAAAATCAGCCCTCTATGTACAAGAAAACGTCGATTTTAAAAATGCTCGTCCCGCGGGACGAGCATTTTACGTCCGACAGTATCCCCCTGCAGTACGCGTGATACACAACGCGAACCATATTTGCATAGAGGGCGTTTTTCAATAAATAGCGATGATATTGTTTTAATCAAGTTTTGCTGTGTTTTTGCTAGTAGAAACAACAGTAATGGCCATTTTTAATGTTCATCTTGAATTCTGAAGTAAATTTTTAAACATTTAAAATTTTCAACACCACTTAATGTGCCTTTAATTATTTCTACAGAACACCCGATTCCTGTAGGTTTTCCTATACCTCAGCTTGTTTATATGGCTAAGATTTGTGTATTGTTGATAAGCACACACCGTGAAATCATCTGACAAAGGAGATATTTGCTCTAGTGAATCTGAATGTTTGTAGGCTCGATTTGTACCAGAGTATTTTAAAAGTGTCTCTTGTGGTGTTTGAGGCATGAGGTGGTGGGTCGTGGTGTTGATGAGGGGGGGGGGGGGGGGGGCAGTACATTTTTAAGTGCTGTAGGCCTTTATGATGGTGGTATATTTTTAATATGCATTTTTTTGGAAAAGTTAGTTCTAAGTTAGTTAGGCCATTTTCAGCATAAAAATATCGTTTTTGGGCAAAAATCTAATATCTGTGTTTTTTGGTGCAATTCATATCTTTGAACAATGTACTATCCACCAGTTATCAGTTTGACCTGATTTAATGTTTATTTAAGGAATAATCCGTACTTAAAGCTGCTAAAACATAGATTTATTCAAGCATCCCATGAAAGCAACTAGCGGAAAAAGTGGCAAATAAAACTACCAAACTGAGAAAAGTTCCCTTTTGAACTCCCTTGTGCCTTTAGTACATTTTAAAGTGCTGGAGGCCTTTATGATTGGTATTATATCTTTAATATGCATTTTTTGAAAAGATAGTAGGCCTATAGGCCTAGCTATATTCCGCAAATATGTTCTTGTACGGGACAATTTTAACTTCACAAAATATGACTTCTCCCTCAAGAAGGATTGCATAGAACTTTTGCAAAAATAGAATATTCATGAGTAATTTAGTCCCCATTTGGCAGAGTAACCCCATTTGAGTCAAAATAGTCAGGTCCCGATTTCACCGATTTTTTAAACCAGTTGAAGGCATGGCATATTATGTGATCTTTTCCAGAGAGATCCCTCTATTCATGATTTTTTTTAGAATGTAGATTTTATGGCAGATTTACATTTCTGATCATAAATCGTACATACATTCCAAGTTACAGAGCGATACGATTCCTAATTACCTCAAAATCATGGTTTTAGAGTGAATTTAGAGTGAAAATATAAACTGTCAGGATAACCCGACAGTTTATTTTCACTCTAAAACCATGATTTTGAAGTAATTAAGAATCGTATCGCCCTGTAACTTGGAATGTATGTACGATTTATGATCAGAAATGTAAATCTGCAAGAAAATCTGCTTTCAATTTTGTTTTCGATGTTGAGGGCGTTCCCTGGAAAGATCACATAATATACCTTTAAAATTCAAAAATGAATATATTTAATGACTTGCCTTGCAAGGTGGCATTACTAGCTATAACCTAAATTTTGTTTCATTCAAATTGGTTATTCGAAACGGGAGATCTATGATAACTTTTCTAAATTCTGTGAAATAAAATCTGTTCCAACTTATCTAAGGGATCCCTATGGATGTTAACGTTTAACGCGCGCCTTTTGAATAAGTCAATCAAAGGCGTGTTGGTATTCACAGCAATTACAATAGGAAAATAGATTCTATTGTCTTTGCGGTTATGTTTTCAATAGTTTTCATGCAATCAGAGATAGCCTATAACAAACATTATTGAGTTTTAACAAAATGTTGACCAAAGTATTTTGAAACTTGTTATTTTAATCGAACTGATATGAGAGAAGTTTGAGAGAAAACGGATTTTATATCTTTAAACAGTTTGTGCTTTAGCAACTTACCAGGCAAAGTGCATAGTCCATTTTTATGAATATATTTGTGCAATACTGAGTTTTATTATAATATATTTAAATACTTTGCATGCAATATCGTTTAATTTATCAGAGATTCAACAAAAAAACATGATATTGTGGTAAAATTGCAACAGTATACAGTGTGTTGTGTTGTATGAATAACTAGTATTACAGTAGTATTAACATCCACCACTAAACTTGGAACACTTTGGATAACGCGTCTTTTCGTAAATATGTTGTAAATCTGGCGTGGAATATGATATTGTCGTGAAAACATCACCAGGTATGAAGAAGTATGTCTACTCTCATAAACAATGAAAACAATTACTAATTTTGTACAAGAAGTATTTTTCTTGGATTTTTTTAAAACGGGACCTGACTATTTTGACTCACCCTATATTGGGCACCTTGTGAATCAATAGACACATACTAAAAAAGGGGAGGGGTGACAGGGGCAGGGTCAGGACAAGGGTATTCTTTCTCAAGCCTGGTAGGGAAAGGTTTTATTAAAACTTCCTGCTCCCCCCACCCCCCCCGAAGTCTAATTGTGCATTCTATTTGCAAACATCAAATTGAACATTTTCACATACTATTTCTAGTTTATATGGGAATCATTTGAAATTAAATAATTTGAATGTGTACTTCAATAAAATAACCATTATAATTATATTTTAATATAAAAGCTGAATGCAAACTGCTTATCCACAAAAATAGCCTGTGTAAGTAAATGTAATAAATATAAGAGGACCTGACGTTTCGATTCTAACAGAATCTTTATCGAAGGTAAAAGGACAGAATACAACATATACACAACATATATAGACAGAGGAACAACGAGCAGGAAGTAAAGTGACAGATGGATAATTATATTTTGTGAATTGTGTGTGTTTTATTGCACAGCAGCCTATGCCCATGGTGGTGTATTGAACAAAATTCACCTTCCATTCAAACATTAAGCTGCTTAAAAGTTATGAAATTGCAAATCAAATATATTCAACTATTCAACTATTCCCCGTAAATCCCTACATGAAGTGCAATTTCTAAAGAAAAAGGTAAATAGTTGATAGGATTGTAAATAAGGATTTACTCACTGAAACGCTGGAGGGATTGATTTATCTTTTGAAAGTGCTATGTAGAAACAGATCATGAAGCTAATACACAAGGAAAAAGGTCTTGTTACGCAACCCTAATCATGCAATTGTCCCATCAATTGCGCACACCTCTTCTTTGAGCGATGATAATCACCGCCTAAGTTGCCAGCCAATTTAATTGGGATTTTCAATCCAGTAAATTCGTGATACATTATATGTGGCCTATTTTAAACATTGTCATAATAAGTGGTTCATTTTGGGATCGGAATGTACATTCAAACATTGCTTTCTCTCCCCTAAATACACACTCCACGGTGCCAAGAACAATGTATTCTGAATAAACTGAAAATAAAATAATATTGTCAAGTTTACTAAAAAAATGATTTTACATTGAATTTATATTACTTATTTTATTATTTTGTTATATCAACATGATCAAGACAGATATGGTGTTGTTTTAAACCTTTTTAAGTGCGCGCGGATTTGCGCGATTTTTTTGTTGAAATATAAACTGTTCATCATTTTGAATATCGACTTATTTCTATTTACATTTTGATGCACATCATATAATATAATTCAACTGCCTGTCAATAGTTTCGTTATGATATGTACAGTATTTTGCCTGGTTTTTACACATTTGCAATATCAAAAACATGAAGTTATTTACCAAAATTAGTAGTGCTTTGAGATAAATAGATATTTTCAATACAAGAATTGAGGTAAACACGCTAGCGTCGGACCATCAAGAGTGGGACTACCGCTTTGTCAATCTACATTGATTTTTCCGCGGTAACTTTGATTGTCAGTGCAATACACGTTGTAACAATGATTTAGCCTCTTTTGTGTAGTACCACGGTGATCATCATCGTCCCATTGATGCTGGCAAGAAGTAACTCCTGTCTTCTAGCTTCATGAACAGATTATGACAATGTTTGGTATTTCATTTGAAATATCTAATAGTAGGTTGGGTGTTTCCACAGTAATGATATCCTTTTTTTTTTTTTGTGGCTCTAAATCTTGTTTCAAATTGATTTTCTAGCTCATATTTGGCTAACACTACTGTAAAGTAGCAGGGAGATAGCGAGGCAAAATTTCAGAATCCTAGCTTAACCCTAACCCTAGAACGTGGCAGTGGGGATGGAACGAAGAACAGGGGGAGGGGGTTAAATAAAAAATGGGAAAAATTATGTCCGCCGGCGCCGGGAGTTGAACCCGGGTCGGCCGTGTGACAGGCGAGATATACTAACACTCAGCCACGGGGGGAGGGCTTCACAGGCTAAGAAATCGGAGACCATATATACCCGTAGTTTAGTGCTACAGGAGATAGAACTTGTGCGCGCGCAAGCCACGTGGTGCTGGCTGTGAGGTGACTGTGAGACGTAGTAGCGTTAGGGTTATAGAAATGCACTGTGTGGTGTCGTATTAACCCTAGAACGTGGCAGTGGGGATGGAACGAAGAACAGGGGGAGGGGGTTAAATAAAAAATGGGAAAAATTATGTCCGCCGGCGCCGGGAGTTGAACCCGGGTCGGCCGCGTGACAGGCGAGATATACTAACACTCAGCCACTGGGGGGAGGGCTTCACAGGCTAAGAAATCGGAGACCATATATACCCGTAGTTTAGTGCTACAGGAGATAGAACTTGTGCGCGCGCAAGCCACGTGGTGCTGGCTGTGAGGTGACTGTGAGACGTAGTAGCGTTAGGGTTAATGTCAATTTTTGTGTGTGTACACAAACCCTATGGTAATGGTTGTAACTTTTTTTTGACATATATGTTACAACCGTTATCTTTTCAATCTTGACATACAAGATATAAAAGGCTAAATCTTGAAAAGTTGACCATGTATGTGGGTTGTGCTTTATTTCTTCAGTTGACGGACATCAATTACTTGAAACAAAACCAACTGGGGGTAATTTTGATCAATATCAGGGTCTGGAGAACCGTCCGAATGCGTAATAGTTGTAACGTGTGTCAATGTTACAACCGTTATAAAAACAGTCATGAAATGTCATGAAACTCGAAAAAAATGACAATATTTCAAAGTCCTTTCACATTATTCAGGTAGCCTTAATGTGTTGAATTACAAAAATCAAGGAAAGCCCTCTTAACAATTAATATGCGCTTCAGTAGGGCCATTCAGTAATGTCAAACATTAAAAATGACCTACTGAATGGCTAGGTTTCTGAATCATATATCAGTATTCAGTGACATTATTGGTCCAATATTGAGATTTTAGTTATTCATGAAATGTCATTACATCAGTCTTGAATTTGGAATTAATCATTTCAATCAAAATATTAAACTTGTTAATAAAACAAAATTAAATTGAACACCAAATATGTTTCTCCTGCAAATGACCAAAATGTCAATAACCACATTATTGCATTTGCCCAAGATATTCCCACGGATGATTACAACATTATACCCGACTGCACCTCCCTGACTGACGTCCCCACCCCTAATTTTTCCAGGTCTCGCAATGGTATAGTACCCAGTTAAGGTATGAAGATCCTGCTGTTGTGAACCAGGATGTCCAACCTCTAAAAATGTTATCATCCCCCTCCTGATTCCCTTCCCACTCCTCCTCCCCCCTCCCCCGCTTGCGCCGCATATGGAGGGGATGATTGAGGAAGAGCAAAGGCTTCAAGCTTTTTCTCAGAGATCTATATTAATTGTATAGGGCATATGAGATCATATACCAATGCATTTAATACAGAATGCATTTATTATATGGTGTTCCAATAAATTATAACAGGTGTGAGGAATTTGACGGTCCCCCATCTCTCGAATCAAGCCGCCTACCTTCTATCATGCTTCTATGGACTTACTTGGCCGGAATAAGTGCGACCTTGCAAACAAAGTTAACTAAAGTATTGATAGGAGCAGTAATATAGGCTCGGGACCCGGGGGGGGGGGGGGGGGGGGGGGTTCTCACATCGATATGGTATACACATTATGTACGTACATGTGCCTGCCTTTTGGGGTGTTTTTTTGTAAAAATTGGTATAGCGATGGGGTGTTATTATCAGTGTCACAGACCAAAGCGCCCAATTTGCATAAATTGGATGTATTTTGAGGAAATTTTTGTAAAAAGCACCCAATTTGTGCAAAATTGGGTGCTTTTCTAACAAAATTGGTATATTGATGGGTGGGAAATTGGCCAGAAAAAGGTATAGAGAAAGTCAAATTTTCGAAGTCCGGCAGGCACATCCACGTACGATTTTGGCAAAAGTAACCCCCCCTCCCCACACTGGCTGAATGAGCTCAAATGAAAGACAAAAACTGTCCTTCTCAAAGTCACAATTCACTGTGCTAATATCGGAGCCAAGAAGTGGATTTACATGGCTGAATGACCATGAATTGATTACACATTACAGTAATATTCGCTCAACCACAGGTGTTTTTCCATTAGGCCTAAAAAAAGAGGTTTGATTGGCCTAACCCGACCGACCCTAAAATACATCGCCGACCCTGAATATTTTTTATTATTTAGAGGGAGGAAAAAATAAAAATAACAATAAATATTTTTAAAAAATGTAAAAAATAAAAATTGAACAAAGTATTTTAATACTTTGTTCAATTTTTATACTTTAAAAAGTCTCTGACTGTTTGCTTTCATTTTCGGCTATTTTAAGTCCCCAAAGTAGTTGATTTAAAATATAAAAAAAAATCCCGACCGACCTACCCTATTTTTTTTTGTCATGTTAGGCCAATCAAACACTTTTTTTTTTAGGCCTTAGTAAGAAGTAATTCATAAACTTTTGTGGGTCGTTTTTGTCTTCCACTTGAGCTCATTCACCCATGAAGTCATGAACATCTTTCATTTTCAAACAACACTGGAAATAGTCATAGGATAATTTCTAACTAAGTTTGATTGGTAACATTTTTTACCTGACGATGTTATGACGACATTTTGAGAGGGGACTTACTTTTGGTGTTGGGACGTGTTTAGATTGGGCTTGGCTTCGGGAGTGTTCTGGTTGGCAGCCAGTGGTCTCTTTTTTCAAGCATTTGTTTTGCCTTTCCCATTTTATTCCCTTTTTAAAGCATTTCTTACTCCAGCCTGCTCTTGTGACCTACAACCACTTTACTCATTTCCTCACGGCTATTGTTAATCAGTCAAGCAGTTGCATCTAAGTGTATCAAAATCTTTTAAGGATCCACTTGAAGTGATCTGTTTATGGTTTTCTTAATAACCTGCTAACTTTCTTCACAGTTCATGCTTATTTCTTTATCATGTATGATTTGTTATCCTCTTGGTCTTCTTCTTACTTCTTGCCACTATTTTATTCTTCCCAGTATGTCTCTCTATCTCAAGAGAACAACTGCCCTGTGTTTTGCATATCTGTGTACACACTGATTTTTTATGAGCTTAACTTATATTTTGCTTATCGGCACATACTTTTGTCTTGTTCTACTTAAACTTGATAAAGACTGAGTATATCCAGTTGAAACGTCGACCACTTTTTTCTCCCCCTTTCTCTTATCCCCTCGCCATCATCACCTCTTGAGACTTGCAGTTTGCCTTTATTTAAATATCAATAGTGTCTACATTCTAGATTTATTATAATCGTAATAAAATTATCTAGGAGTTTTGTTGTTGTTTAAATATCTAATTTATCTTTTGACTTATTGACCAAAAAGTACCAAAATGTGATCAATTTTTTTGCACTTTTTGGTAAATATTCAACAAAAAACAAAAATGCCTAGGGAATTTTATTAGGATTATAATAAAACTAGTATGACAAAATTTGACAAAATATATTTTAAGTTACCTTTTCCAAACCTAAAATGGGTCAAAAAAATGTGTTTTTTATAATTTTCTCCAAAATGGTCAATTTCATGATCATGGTTGGATTCATTGAACCCTTTTCTGAAAACAAATATATACTTTTATAATGAAGAAGTTATAGCAGTTTTACGGAGGCTATACCTGAGGGTCCACACCCCCCTTAACATACTATTTGGTAAATGTGATGCAATATACATGTACACTCTTATAGACTATTTTTACATTTACAACGGCCATTTTGGTGGAAATCTTGGATACAATGTTATACAAAGCAAATATACTGGATCTGAGTTACTAGTGGTCTAATACAGGGTGTAACAAAAAAAGTTATACAATTTTGAAAAAATGTTAAAATAATTCCAAAGTAATTTCTGTTTCAATTGTTAACAGTTTGCAAAGGGAATTTTCTCCGCTTCTTAATAAACTTTGTTTCATGAAAATAGGTGGTCTGGAAGCAGAGATATGATCAATTGTCTAAAGTAATCGTGAAATCACTGGGCCACTTTGGCTAGATCACTGGGAAAAACAGTTGAATACAATCAAACCATGAACATATAGGAATAGAGCGCTCCTGTGAGACAATAGTTCATTTCAAGTGGATCGTCTGGCGGCAGACTTTCCAAGGAGACTCAAGCATAGTGGCTAGAGCTGGGAGCAGCAGGAAAGATTTATGCATGATATTTTCATTGGAGACGAACAAAGCAATCTTTCCTATGGATAGCAGAGTGAAAGCCAGTCAGTCTCAACAGCCATGCGCAGGGATAACCCCTAATCTAGATTTCATTTATGACCGCCCAAAATCAGACAGAAACTGCTTGTTCGGGCAGGAATCTTTGGGGATGGGACTTTCATTGAAGCAATCATCACAGATGGGAACGTGAATGCTTAACAACATGGTAATACCTGGAAGATATCTGTTGAACCAGATTGGCTCCATATCTCGTCTATGGTTGGTTCAGGATAGGTACCATGTCAGGAGGAATAATGAGCAATTTTATTTATGGACTCAAAGAAATTGATCAAGATAGTATCATTTATCAATTAAATTTATAAATGTATTTATTGAAATGAAATAAAACTATTTCAAAAAGAATTATGTAGTTCGCTTAATGATCCTTGCATGATACCCTAACCATTTAATATCAACAAACAAGTTTGTATTCTATGTTGAAAGTGGGCAAACCTGATTTCTAGACGACTTAGTAGATTGGTCATAATTTTTAAACAAAAGCAGTTAAAAAGACCAAACAAAAATTTTCTGGTAGTCAACACAATACTTATCACAGAGTGTAAACAATTTTGATATTGGGTTAAAAATGAAATTGCAATTGTATAACCTTTTTATTGTTACAGTCTGCACATACATCCCATTGTTTAAACTATACTTCAATCATACATTTTGGTTGATTTGATCCCATTTTGTGGAATTTGACCATTTTTGCAGCCATTTTGGGGCCAATTTTAGAGAGTGTTTTAGAAACACTTTGTTGGGGTGGGCTGGGCAACTTGTCAGTGTCTTTACAAACTGGAAAACTTTTTGACCCCCTTAACAAAGTGAAACACTTTTTTTACCCCATCCCCCAGTACAAATGTTTTTTATCATAGGTGTAAATCCCTTGAGGATGGGGGTGGGATAAATCGTTGGATTAGGAACAAAGTCACTTGCATAAACTAAACATAGGACTTTGCGGTTGTGTGTTTGTCAAGATATAGAGGGAAAACGGACAGGAAAAAAATAAAGCAAATAATAAGAATTTGGGAGTCATTTTCACTCGTAAAATCTGAATGCCTTGATCAATTTTGATCAATTTTGTGTACTTTAAAACTTAGAAAATGCGCTGAGAGCACACATAATAAACTCAAAATTGACTTCACCTGCAAAGTCCCCCTTTAAATGTGCTGCATCATATCTTCCAAATGGGGAATAGGCAGTGATTTGGAATTTTAATATGTTCAATTTACACAATGTTTCAGTGCTTAACTGTGTCTTAAAAATCACATTGTAGGTAGATCCTATATAGAATAAAGACAAATTTCTCTAGTGCCGTTGTATGAAGTGTCTTTCTTTCTTTGAACTTCATCATACAAGAAGAATTAAAATCCTCAGAAGAAATGAATCAGTGTGCAATATATACAATTTTATTTGTGTAGCAATTTAAAATATTGCGTAGCATTTCATCACATCTGTATGCGATACAATTGGGAAATTGATTAGCAATTCTTCAAAATTGTGTAGCATTTCGCTATGCGATACTGAATATATTGCACACTGGAAATGATGGTGCTGTGGCCTAATTATAAGGCATGAACTCCCCCTCTCTCCCATACACGTATCCTGTGTTCTAATCCCAGCGTCGCGATTGGCCGAACATGGTCGATTGACAAGGTTGTAGTGCTCACCTTTTTCTAGGGGTAGGAAAAAATGAGATTGTGTTTTTTCCAACCCCTATGTTATGTTATATAGGGGTAGGAAAAAAAACCAAGATTTTGTTATTTCCACCCCTATCTATTTCTCATTTATATCTCCTGCCCATATACCTAGCAATATGGAATTTGCACTTTTTAAAAGCACTAAATGCGCTGTCTGATTTCGGAAAAAGTGCTTTAGGGAGCAACATTTGTGGATTTCTAACCATGACATTGAACAAAATATTTGGCTACTTTCATGAGTTCCAAAACATAATTCCCATTTGGAATCATTTACATGGACGGATTAGCTTTTCATTTTCAATGGTTTCCTTCCTGTACTTGTGTTGTGGTACTTCTCCAAAATAACCTTGGCCTATCCCAAGATTGCAATCATTACTTGATTTTAATCTGTCAAATTAGATCAGTGGTTCCCAACCTTTTTCTGGTGGTGACCCCATTCCAGAAACTAGTAGAGCGCAACCCCTTACAGAACAAAGTAATGTGTATTTACTATGATACAACATAGAATTTTGTTAAATTTAGGTTAGTCCGCGACCCCCCAAAAAGTGCGTTGGGACCCCAGTTGGGGTCGGGACCCAGAGGTTGGGAACCACTGAATTAGATTATTGATGAAATTGCTCATACAGGGTGTCCCAGAATGATATACTGGGAAAGGTTCATTCCTTTTTCCATAAATATTTATGATATTACCATTGTTATTGGTCAAAGTGATTATGATTCTAATATCTGCATACATTTAGCTCATACATGTTTTTGTTCAAACTTAGGATTTTAACAATTTTTACAAAAGTGTCCATCATTTCTGTTAGAAACGGCCAATTTTTAAAATGCAAAATTTCTTAGAAGGCTAAATGTATGCAGATATTAGAATCATAATCCAGTAACAATAGTAATATCATAAATATTAATGGATAACGGAATGAAACTTTCCCATTTTATATCATTCTGGGACACCCTGTATGAAACTCATAACATCATTGACCATGTTAGGCACAAAGCTCAATTTAAATGATACAGATAGCTTCATGTGTCATCTTTTAATTTCCGGTACAAAGTTAATATCAACTGTTTGTGATGTTTTATGAAGCAATATTTGATTGGTGTGAGGGTTTGTTCAGCTTTTTTTCCACATCTGGCAATGTTAAGTTATAAAGATCCTACTGTTGTGAACAAGAACAAGGATGTCCAACCTCTAAAAATGTTATCATCCCCCGCCTGTACCCCTCCTCTCCCCCTGTCTCCCCTCTGCCGGAAATAGTCACATACTTCAAATGTTGTATAGTTCTATTCTGGAACATTTCCAACAACCGACTCATGTTCAGAACAGGAAGAATTTTAAAAACCGCAAATGTCTGTTTCATGTTTGTTGCCATGGTTACAATTATCAAAGGAGTTTTATGGATTTTCATGAATTGTATTTTAAAGGAAAATGTGGAGACAATTGTGTGTTGTGTTTATGAATGGTTTGGGAACAAATTTGGAAGAGTTTTGTGTGAAGTCAAACAAGAATCTGAGAATCCATTCTCACAAAGATTCGTGGCAGTATTATAATGTAGAAAGATAATCTGTATATAACATTCTTTTATCAATAGAGGAGAATATATATATACAGATTCTCCTAAGAATCTTTGGCAGGATCTAAACGGATTCTCACAACCTGTGATGAATTTCATTTGCCCATAGCAAAATGTAAACCACATACGCAAGGACCCCCCCCCCCCCCCCCCCCCGGTTAATTTTTTTTAAAATTTCTTTTCTCAAATCATGTAAAATCAGCTGTTTTTGGCCGAAAATCTGTCAAAATTTATTTTTCACAAATTAAAAAAATAAAATCCAGAAAAGATGGATTAAAAGAACCCCTGACCAACCGACCATACTCGACTAGTCCATCCATCTGTAAAACAGGGGTGGGTTTTTTGATCGCCTAAGTGATGGTTTTTAAACAGAAAACATCTAGGTCATTAACTATTGGAATGGACAAGTTTGTTCTAAAGTTGAGGGAAGTTAATGTTAGAACACATGTATTTTGGGGGTTGGTTGTGTCAGTTGACCAAGAAAGAAGACAAGTCTGGTTGGGCTTTTTTGTCCTATTATACCCTTAACCCCATGAGAACTACCTGCCGATTGGTCAGAATGATGGATACATCATTGATTGCACCAATCAGAGACATTGTTAGAATAATTGTATCCCTCTGGTATAGATTGGAGTAAAATATTTCAGAAGCAGTATTTCAGTTGGTTATTCAAATGGGTATATTATCTTGAAATTAGCCAATCATAAATAGTGTTAGATAGGTAGTGCTCAGGGGCAGGGGTTAATGCACCAATCACTACCTTCGTATGAAAGCAGTGACCGGGTGGCACATACAAACATGTAAAACACCTTTTGGTCTCTTCACGATTTCATTTTTAGAATAATCAATATAAAGTGATTAAAACAATTCTTTATTGTCTTATATAATCTGCAGATATACCTATGAAGATCTAGAATCATTTGCAGAGTTCATTCAGAACAAGACGGATCTAAGTCCAACGATAGGCATCATTTGTGGTACCGGTTTAGGAGGGCTAGCTGATACCCTTGCAGATAGAGTCAATATACCATATGCCACCATTCCAAAGTTTCCCGTTAGTACAGGTATGTGTATTATACAGTACAAGATAAATGTATTAATATGTGATGCGATCTGTGAAAACCTGTCGGATGTCGCAAAATGTGAACTAGGGATTATGGGTAAAAACACCCAAAAAAAAATTGTTCTTTTTTTTAGATTTTTTAGATACTTTTGTGTCATCATTTTTCATAAAATTTCACCTTCAAAAACTTACTTAGGTCACTTAGGTTATTATTAGCCTTATAATGTTATTATATTGAATTATGTTTCTTTTTTGCCTGTTTTCATGATTTCTGGTTTTGTAGCTTTTGATGACATCACAATCATCATTCACTCATAACTTTTTTCTGTAGTGATCGTAGAAAAATGATCGAAACAGTTCTGTAATCAGCACAGTTTTAGCTTTCTTATGATATAAATATCTCCAATATGAAAAATGCCACCATGTGGCGGGTTTTCACAGATCGCATCACCTATTAGATGACCAGTGCTCAATAATAAAGGTGGGGAGAGGGGAGCGTTTTGGGAAGAGGGGAGTGTTTTGGGGAGAGGGGAGCGTTTTGGGGAGAGGGGAGCGTTTTGGGGAGAGGGGAGCGTTTTGGGGAGAGGGGAGCATTTTGGGGAGAGGGGAGCGTTTTGGGCAGAGGGGAGCGTTTTGGGGAGATGGGAGCGTTTTAAGGAGAGGGGAGCATTTTGGGGAGAGGGGAGCGTTTTGGGGCAAAATGAAAAACTGACCGATACATTTACCAATTTTCGGGGCTAAATCGACCCATACATTTACCGGAAACCCATAATTTTCCTATATATTTTACAGATTTTGCTAAAATGTCGGTGAAAAACAGCGAAATTATTGATTTTAGACCCATAAATTTACCAAAAATTGCTTTGAAAAGAGGTCATTCATTTACCAGAGGGTGAAGATAGGACCCTATTTGGCGGCACATCCCCGTAACCTCACCCCCACCTAGTAACACCCCCCCCCCCCCCGGCTCTGGGGTTCATGCAGCATACATTAGCCTATTTGGAATATTGTAAAAACCATTATGATGGCAACTATACTTGATGCTAGATTCATTATACTATGCCATCATTTGAATGTTTCCTGTTAGTGTAGGCAACACATTGTTATGACAGAGATGAGGAAGGAGAGGGTGAAGGGCTAAGGGGGAAGTTTAGGCCAACATATTTCTTTTTTTTGCCCTCAAGTGCTTAAAATTTAAAATTGGGTCATCGGTCAGATTTTTTTTTGGGGGGGGGGGGGCTGAAAAAGATATGGTTATGTCAAAAGACAAAATTGGTATAGGCCCATATGTCAATTTAACTAATGTTTCTAGTGTGATAATAGTCTAAAAACATTTAATAAAGCTAACTTATTCATTTCAAGCAAGAAATAGTAACATTTTAATAGACACTAAAAGGACAAATTTAAATCTTAAAAAAAAAATCTTAAAAAAAATCTTAAAAAAGAAGTAAAAAAAGAAGAAGAAAAAAAAGCCGACCCTAATTTTTTACGGTTTTAGGGTCGGTTGCTGAGGGCAACACAACTTTTTGTTGTTCTTGGCCTTACCATGTTCACAAAAGTTCTATTTAAATTTTTTCCTGTGTATTTATGATTGAATTGAATGGTATACCAACAGACATTTGTTATTTTCTATTTTGTATGTTTTGCATTCACAGTCAAAGGTCACAAAAGTCAGTTTGTGGTGGGTAAACTAAATGGAAAGAACGTCATCTGTATGCAGGGAAGATTCCACCTCTATGAGGGTTACCCAGCATGGAAGGTTTGTATACAAATAATTATAGGCAAGTAAACAATAAACATGTTTAGCGTCCTGACCTTTTCAGCGCAAAATCGCCCTTATTAATATTAGTGATAAACTACAAGGACGAGGTCCCTTTAAATTGTTTTTATTACATGGTTCTTAAGGGTACCACAAAACTTGTTTAATATGCATATATAAGAAAGAAACAACGCTGTTAGAAACATTTCAAACTCTGAAACACTTGACCCCAAAAAACCTTATGACTAAAATAAAGAAAAAATTAAATTAAATCTAAGCGGACCCAAAAAAGGAAGCGAGAGGGAACGCTCAACATGTTAATTTTTTTTATTTTGCCATCTACTATAATTTTGCAATTTGTAGTTTCATCACAACTCAAAATACCATACAATTGTACAACTTGCAGGACTCATAGTGTACGTCGCAGTAATCACATGCTGCATGTTCCTCACATTCCATTCATGTGGATTCTTTTCAAAAATGGTTTCACTTTTTGGTGCCAAAAAAGTTTGATACCAAAAGAATTCTACAAATCCTCTCTATTCAAATATGTTTTTTGTTTTATACTGGTTGACCGGGTACATGAGAGTCAAACTAGTTACGGTTGTAAATTAGTTAATGTTGTGGAACAGTCCCATCCATAGTGGTGCTAGTTTGATGCTCTCCACGCTAAGGCAACGAAAAAAAGAAACACTGCTGTACGGGTCCGGCCGACACATTTTTTAAGAAATCGTTGAGAAAAAAATTCATGTGCAAATGAATACCAACAGATTTTGTTTGTCTTGCTTTTCACAAAACGGCAAAATGTTTACAGATTTTTAAAAATGTTTACAGATTTTTGGTGATTTTTACAGTCATATTCAAGGGAAAATAAGAAAAAAAGCCCGACCGACCAACCTGATGCCTAATACTGGAACTTTAAAGATTAATTTGGAGTCAAACCAAATTTGTATAGTGACAACTGTCACTGATTTGTAACGTCCAATTTCAAAACAACCATACAGTATTCCTGAAAAGGCTTGGCTTTCTATCTATCTTATCACATTTCAGATCAAAAGAATATGACAGTATGCAATACATAAAACATTTAATTTGCCCTTGAACGATTATGACAACAGGGCATGTAATCACTTCTAAGATTAGTTAAACCTATAACGGTCTGTCGTCTACATGTATTTTTAAGGGTTGGCAGCCAGAAAGATGTTACACACTTTTTTGGTCATTTTGAGAGACTGGTACCAAAATGGTCCTTGTCACCCAAGATTCTATAAGAATCAAAATACCTTCTCAAAAAGCCCCATTTAAAGGTATATTATGCGATCTTTTCCAGGGAACACCCTCAATCCTCAAAAAATAAATTGAGGCAGATTTACATTTCTGATCATAAATCAGTTACAGGGCGATACAATTCCTAATAACTTCAAAATCATGGTTTTAGATAAATCTGCAAGGAAATCTGCTTCCAAAAATAATTCTACGATTGAGGGCGTCTCCTGGAAAATATCACATAATATACCTTTAATTTAAAGCCCAATGCCCATTTCATGTCTGTACCCACACCTTAATGGAACACAAAGTATTAAAACTAATTCCCTCAGAATGTCTGTTTTCAGTTACGTCTTTCTGGTAGACAACCTTGATTTGTTTATACACTATCTTTCATAAAAAAGATGAACTTTAGAATTGAGAATCAACAAAGTGTGATAGATAAGATTACCTTATTGACGCAATCGTGACATATGTTGACTTTCAAAGGCAAAAAGTTTTAAAATTTTAGATTATACAAGTTTCGTGGATGCTATCGAAAGAGAAAAAACCTAGCTCACAGGAAATTCAAATCACAGGAAATTCAAAAGTCAGTGTATGTGCCAAGGAGGGGGGGGGGGGGGGGGGGAGGGCAGGGCAGTAGATGTAAGACAGTATATTACATACACTTTACTACGTATGTGACCAACCAAGCTTTTTCGAGACGACCCTTAAAAAATTAGGTTCTGGAGAAAAACATCCCTAAAAAGTTATGCATTGTTTTTAACTGAAATTGTGACCCCTTGCAAGTTTTGTTCTCATAAATACTCAAGTTTTCAACTTTTTTGGGGTAGGGGTGTGCCGCACAGGGTCTCAAAAAGGGGGGCTACAGAACTGAACTGAGTGGATTTTATGACGAAAAATAGGGTCATAAAAACTGATTTTTTTCAAAAAAGTAGGTCTTGAGAACTGGCCCATAGTTCAATTTTGATTAGCAAGAACAATTTTTTTTGATTTTTTTGTTTTAGAACGCAAAATTTTAGAAGAATTGGGGCTTTGGAACGCAACATTTCGTAATTTTTGAATTTTCAATAAAATTGGGGTCTTAAGAACTGATGCAGGCTCGAAAGGGGGGTCATGAGAGCTAGCAGCAGAGGATGAAAAAGGGGGTCTTCAGCGCGGCACATACCTATACCCTTTTCCAATGTCAGTGCCCCCCCCCGGGTATTATCAAGTCTCCAAGTAAGTTGGCACCCAGTACTTATTTACCCAGTGGTTGCCAAGTTCCGGCTCACTGGTGTTTTCCAAACTTTGCATGTGCAGTAAAGTATAGACCAGGATCGGTCGATACGGGTACACGTGATACCAGTGAGATTTGTCCCAGTATTGAATGATACTGGTACATAGGGAGCGATACTGGAACAATTCTTATGTGCCAGTACTGGTTCATAATTATGTGGCAGTATCGCCCGATACTGGAACACTGGCTTTGTGCCAGTATCGAACGATACTAGGGTGTTCCAGTCACAGGCTGAAAAAGTAGGCAATACGGAAAGCTCCTTGCCGGGAAATTTGAGCATTTGGAGGGAAAATTTGGCATTTGGAGGGAAATGTTACTCTTTCATTAAGAAATGCATTCCATTTTGGAGGGAAATTTGGAATTGCTTGCCAGGAAAAAGACATTTTTTCAGGCCATGGTTCCAGTATTGGAAGATACTAGTACAGTCCAGGATCGGGGACCTAAAGTACACTTTCTGTAATTCATTTGGTAAAGTAGCAAACTTCTTGTGTGGACTTATCCATTGACATTCCAAATTATCAAACATTAAATGACAGATAAGCAGTCATCTTCACAGACATGCGTGCAGCCATGGTGCACAGATGCAAGGCTCAAGATAACAGTTATTTTACCTGGAGCTACTTTTTTTCCAAAGTAGCGCCCGGATCATGGGATTTATTGAGAACCAGGAGCTACTTTCAGTCTACCGGGAGCTAAATGTTCATTAAATCGTAGTGTCAAATCGAAATTCGATGTTTTGGGCAAGCTTCCCGAACGTCAACGGACGCTGGTTTGGACAAAATATCAGCGCTCGGTCGTTTATTTTTCAGCATAACCAGGCGCTATGGCAGGAGGACCAAGGGTAAAAATCGCCCAGCGCCCGCTTATCTTGAGCCATGCACAGATGTTTTCAACAAATGAGTGATTATGAATGTCAATATAAGCATTGTCTAAAGCAGGGCTTTGCAACTACATGCCAAATGTGGTGTTTGGAGCAATGGTGGTTGGTGCTTGGACTCCTCAAAAATATAAAGAAATACATAAGAATATGGGTGCAGTTGGCGCTTCATCGTACACTTTGATCTCATAATTGTGGCGCACCATTAAATAATGTTAAAGGTATATTATGTGATCTTTCCAGGGAACGCCCTCAACATCGAAAAAAAAATGGAAAGAAGATTTTCTTGCAGATTTACATTTCTGATCATAAATCGTACATACATTCCAAGTTACAGGGCGATACGATTCTTAATTACTTCAAAATCATGATTTTAGAGTGAAAATAAACTGTCGGATAACTCCGACAGTTTATATTTTTACTCTAAATTCACTCTAAAACCATGATTTTGAGGTAATTAGGAATCGTATCGCTCTGTAACTTGGAATGTATGTATGATTTATGATCAGAAATGTAAATCTGCAAGAAAATCTACTTTCTAAAAAAAATAATGAATAGAGGGCGCTATCTGGAAAAGATCACATAATATGCCTTTAAGAACCCTGATCTAAAGGAAAGAATGATAATTCGTACATGTATGTTCTAGTCAAAAAAATTGCATACTGTTATACCACTTCATTTCTCGAGAGATTTGATTTCTTGAGGGATTTAATTTCGCAAGGGATGTGGATTCGCGAAATAAAATACCCGCAAAACTGATAATTTTTCTGAAAGTAATAGTAAATATTCCTGATTCACAAAATTAAATGCGCGCTAAAATAGCAGCAAGTATAAATTCGTGAAATAAAGTATCCGCAAAATTATAGTGTTTTACAGTACGTATCTAATCTCGTTTTACTTTTGACCGAGAACTTGAATTATTGAATTATGAACCTTGAAGGTCAATCACCTTTTATTAGAATGTTTACCATAAAAAAGGACATTGGCAGTTCAAGTACATCCGGGGTGCAAGTTTGTGTTCATAAAATCAGATTATAACCAAGGCTCAAGATAACAGGTTTTTTACCGGGAGCTACTTTTTTTCAAAAGTAGCGCCCGGATCATGGGATTTATTGAGAACCAGGAGCTACTTTCAGTCTACCGGGAGCTAACTTTTTATTAAATCGTATTGTCAAATCGAAATTTGATGTCTTAGGCAAGCTTACCGATCATACGGGCGCTGGTTTGGACAACATATCAGCGCTCGGTTGTTTATTTTTCAGCATTACCGAGCGCTATGGCAGGAGGACCGAGGGGTAAAAATCGCCCAGCGCCCGCTTATCTTGAGCCTTGATTATAACAATAGAACAAATCTTAGATAATAGGCCAGTGTAATTATGGCCTTGTCTTTGCCATTAAAGCTATATTTGATTGGCAGTAAATTAACATCACGATCCCGATCATAGTCAACTATAATTACAGTCTGTAAGATATGTGTGACCACAAAAGTTGGGTGGGGGCATATTTTTTCAAATTTCTGTCAATTTGTGTGTGTTTAAGGGGTCAAAATAAATTTTGACTAAAAAGTGCCACAAAAAAAGGTTTCCACTGTTTTGGCACTTTTTGGTCAAAATTTTAAAAATATTAGATTAGATTAAAAAATTAGAAATTCATCCCTAAGTTAGTGTCTTTACATCATTATCAAGAGATTTGGGCGTTTTTTACTCAAAATTATTTTTGATAGCTTTGTTCAAAACAAATTGGGTCAAAAAAGTGAATTTTGTGATTTTCTCAAAAATTAACATTTTTGGTCAAAATTGGATTCTCTGATCCATTTCCTTATCAAAAATGTATACTTTTATATGCATTTGATTAATAGTTCAATAATAACAGCACTTACAAAATTCAAAAAAATCAAATCAAAACTTCCTTGAATCCCCCCTTAATTATTGCTTGAATTTCTTTTTAAAATTCCAACAGTTAGTGGCACCAGTACAAGTGATGTGTTTACTGGGAGTGAAGACTCTATTCGTAACCAATGCAGCGGGTGGCATCAACAGATCCTATAATCCAGGTGATGTCATGATCATCAAAGACCACATTAACTTTACTGGCATGGCTGGACACAATCCTCTTTGTGGAGTTAATATGGAGAAGTAAGCCAGATTGAATAATCGAAATTACAGGGAAGGCTAATGCGACGACCCCCTCCCCCCTATTTTACGGGCAGACGGACCTGTCAAGTAGGGTCGGTCTGTCTTTTTTCTAAATTTTGTTAATTTTTATTTTTTTGTGTAACCAAGATCTGCAAATATCTGAAATTTAAAAAAAAAATCGTGACATTTGTTTTCAACAGTTTTTGCGGTTCGGCCAAAAAATGGCAGATTTTGTATGATTTGAAGAAAAAAATCTTGAAGAACGCATACATTTGGTCGGCCGGGTCTGTAAAACAGGGTGTGTTTTTCATCGCCTAAGCCTGTAAGTTCTATCGAAGCTTTGTGTGTCTCCGATTAAGATTGATCATAATTAATAGGGGAGCATTAAATTAATTAATTAATAGGGGAGCGTGTTGGCGCAGCGGTTTGTTCTCTCGCCTTGCACCAATGAAACCCGGGTCAATTCTGTGCACGGCCGCGGGCTTTATGTGCATTTGGTTTATCACGATCCATGCACGCTTTCGCAGGTTTTCTCCGGGTACTCCGGTTTCTTCCTGCTTTCAAAATCAGTGATCAGGTGTTTCGGTTATCAAAAACTTCCTTGACCCAATGGTATTTGGGGAGCTGCATTGAAAAATGGTGGATGTTACAATCTAAGTGCGGATAGTGGTTTGCGCCTGGATTGGCTGCACCCTAGATGATGCGATCTGATTCTGATGATTCACCAGCAGCGAAATTACAGCGCTTTGAAACCTTTGGAAAAGGCGCTATATAAATACTGATTATTATTATGATTATTATAATGAACCATTATTATGTAGTCTCTAGCGCTGTCATGAAATAACGTCTCAATAGTAACATTATGTTCCCACTCCCTTAACACTTTTGGACATGTGATTTGACATTTCGCCGGTAATAAATCATCTAAGGATGTGTCTATTTCCCACTATGTGGTCCAATTAAAAGTCTGCAAAGGACATAATTATGCCCCAAATTCATAAACTGACCTTCATAACCCTGAAAATGGACCACATAGTCAGCGGTTCACAAAATCTTAGATGATTTATTACCGGCAAAATGTCAAAATCACAGGTCTAAAAGTGTTAAGGGAGTGGGAACATAATGAATAACATGACACTCTCAATCCCAAAAGTAGTTTCGAATTGAGAAGATGCACTCGTTGTCCCGAGTACATGGGTTCAAGTTTAGGTCTAATAAAACACTGAGTGAAACAGTTGTATCAAATACGTGTTTTGAATATTGTTACGTAAGCTGCGTCGTTAATTTGTGCAATAATCTCTATATAGGACATAAACAAAGTGTATGACTTTCTTTTGTTGAGCACTTTAGTATAATATACTCCTGAAGTTTAGAGCATTGCCTTTCACACTATAATTTGTATGATATTTAATTTCATATTTTAAACAATATTTTTCCAGATTCGGGCCACGATTTCCCAACATGTCAGATGCCTACGACACCCAGCTTAGAAAATTAGCGCACAGCATAGCTGAAAAGCTCGGCTTTAACTCTTTCATTAGAGAAGGCGTTTATGCCATGGTTTGTGGGCCGTCATTTGAAACACCCGCTGAACTTAGGTTCTTACAAGCTGGTGGTGCGGACGCAGTAGGTAAGATAAATATCATTGATGATCATGAGCCACTTATATTTCATTAGAGAAGGCGTTTATGCCATGGTTTGTGGGCCGTCATTTGAAACACCCGCTGAACTTAGGTTCTTACAAGCTGGTGGTGCGGACGCAGTAGGTAAGATAAATATCATTGATGATCATGAGCTACTTATATTTCATTAGAGAAGGCGTTTATGCCATGGTTTGTGGGCCGTCATTTGAGACACCCGCTGAAATTAGGTTACTTTCTAATCATGACTTTCAGGCCTACATTGCCCTAGACAGCTTCACCTTTTCAGGTATTGTATACATTGTACTTATTTATATTCCATTAAATCCAAGACATACGTATGTTTTTGGCAATTTAAACCTATTGTTGTCAATGTAGCACGCACAATATACTGCCCAAATGCGCCTTCCTGACAACGCAAATTTGAATGTAGACCGAGAGTATATGCATAGCATGCAGAGTCTGTGCCCGCTAAATGCAAAACACAGGATGTCTGTTATATCTATACATTTGTTTAGAAGAGGGGCAGTTAAATTTAAATATATCATTCTTGAAAGAAAAAAGAATGCGTAATAAGAGTGTTTTTATAAAAGTGTTACTTAGACATGTACATTACTTCTAAGGTGTTAAAAAAATGAAAATGTTTGTTTTTGAGTATAAATGACTTGTTTAGGATGTATGTGGGTCACAAACAATTAGGCCAAACAAAGAAGAAGGTCTGTCTCAGAAGCCCGCCTGCATTGGTATGTGAAATGAGCCACGGCGCGTAGGTCTATGCGCTGGGGGCTAATTTTTTTTGTTAATTTTTTTTTTTTTTGATTTTTTTTTTAGAGAATTTAAAAAAGAAAAAGTTCTCCGTAAGCTTGGATAAGCAAAAAAAAAAAAAATTGCATACCTCATAGCCTATTTTCTAAAAAAAAATAAAAAATCGCACAGCACTTAGCTTTTTTGCACAATGTTTCTGAGACAGACTTTCTTCTTTGTTTGGCCTTACTTAGGGAACATTTTAAAGGCTGTGATTTGGGACCATGATATCCCACTTTGTGTAGAGGCACAAACGAATATGAAACTTAGCTTCAGTAGGGGTGTGTTTGATCATGATCAGTATTCATGATATTTCAAACCAGATGTATATTTTTAAGGCTTCTTATATCATATCCAAATGAATATGCTTAGTGCATAAGGCTATATTAAAAAAAATCTTTTGTCTCAAAGCTCCCGCGCGCGTTAGTTAATTGGTGCGAGTTAGAAAAAGCAACAACTTTTTTTTAAAACTTTTTTCTTTTTTGTCAAAAAAAAAATCCTGAAGTTTCACCGATTTTTCAGATTTTCATTGGTCGCATCATTTTAAATACAAAAGGTCACTTTTACAAGGAATTCAATATTTATAAAAAAAAACCTTAAAAAAGACTAAAAAAACCGCATTCCGCATTAGGTTTTTAAAAACTAAAGAGCTTTGAGACAAAAGATTTTTTTAATATAGCCTAAGGGACCAAAGATATATTTTTAATCAAGATTATAAGACATTTTTGTAGGGCTTCATCTTACATCTTAATTGGCAGGCCAGAAGCCACTCACATTATTTTGATTAGCTGACTTACTAATTAGCTGATTTATGGATTCGCTATTTTGCCTAACCTATCATTGTACATACAATGTTGTAATTAATCATATGCGATAATCAAAATGGTGTACAGGGTGAGTCAAAAATCTTCAATCAAAGTAAAATGAATATTAAAAGTATTTCTAACCATTACATGAAGGGAAGCAGTGCCAATAGTAGGAATAGGGGAATATTTTGCTATTATCGTTAAAAAGAATTGCAGGTTTTCCTTCAATAGATATGACTGCTTTTATAGCATTGCCATACTGTATTTGTTTTACCAAACAGATGTGATTTCCATAACGAGTTGATTTGCATCAAAATGTGATTTCTAAAGTCAATGATCCAAAGTAACTATGCACATGTATAGAACAATAACGAGTTTATTTGCATCAAAATGTGATTTCCAAAGTCAATCCAAAGTAACTATGCACATGTATGGAACAATAACGAGTTTATTTTCATCAAAATGTGAATTTCCGAGTCATATACAAAGTAACTATGCACATGTATAGAACAATAAAAAGTTAATTTGCATCAAAATGTGATTTCCCCACTCAATGATCTGTAGTAAATATGTGCACATGTATGGAACAATAACGAGTTAATTTGCATCAAAATGTGATTTCTTAAGTCAATGATCAAAAGTAACTACGCACATGTATGGAACAATAACGAGTTTATTTGCATCAACATGTGATTTCCAAAGTCAACGATCCAAAGTAACTATGTGTTTCATCATTCTTTATTCAATCATTAAAAATACAGTAAAATTGATAAAAAGAACGTACATAAAACCCAGGACACGATGTTGGCCCGTCAATGACCAGCAATGACCGACCAACATACAGGCAGGGAAAGACAGGAGAGGACAAGACAATACAAACATCACCATTATTACCATTATACATGTAACATCACCATTATACATGTATAGAACAATAACGAGTTAATTTGCATCAAAATGTGATTTCCAAAGTTAGCGATCAATAGTAACTATGCACATGTATAGAACAATAACGAGTTGATTTGCATCAAAATGTGATTTCCCCAGTTAATGATCCGTAGTAACTATGCACATGTACATGTATAGAACAAGTTAATGCCATAAAAATACGCATTAAGTTTGTTCAAATTCCAGGGTTCAGATTTTTCAGAAACCTTTCCCAATTTTCAAAGTCTATCTCAAGGATTACTGAACCAATACTAAGCATGTTTGTACATATTTCAATGCATTTCTCATGGTGATTCCAAATATGGTAAAGAAAATTAATAATTTTGACATATTTGAAATATTTTGTGAAATTTTGGAATGTCGTCTGCAGACACCTTCCGCGTGGAAACTGTTAAACGAGTGTTAAACATGTTTTCACTACCAATATTGACAAACTAAGATTCTTGTGAAAGCTAATGAAATGTCACAAAATGTTTTAAAAATGTCCAAATTATGAAATTTCATTACCATGGATTCACCATGAGAAATGCATTAAGATAAGTACAAACATGTCTAGTATTTGTTAAGTAATTCTTGAGATACACTTTAAAAGTTGGGAACGGTTTCTGAAAAATCTGTTTTGTATATGGTAAAACTAAATCAATAGCCACATGGATAGCAGCGTTAAGATAATTTGTAGTACCGATTTTCGCAAATAAATTCCCAAATTTGAGTAATGTTATTTTATACAAATATTGACTGCTATGAGGGGGGCATGGTCAAATTATAGGCCCAAGGTGATCTCAAAACCAGACTATGCCCCGAGGCGGAGCCGAGGGGCATAGTCTGGTTTTGAGATCACAGAGGGCCTATAATTTGAACATGACCCGAATGAAAGCAGTCAATATTTGATTTATATACCAAATATATAGATTGTTGTCATTTGTTTGGTTAAAAGAACAAAGAACATTTCCTATAGACTTATTCACCTAAGGCCACCAATGAAACCTTCATTGTTCTGTTACCCAAGGAAAAAGTAGAATCGGACAAAAATATCGATTTCCGAATTCGGAAGTTTGTCACTGTATATTCTTGCCGCTAAATTGCTGCTAGAGGCCGAGGTATCGATTCTAGCAGCGTATTTCACTGGACACTTTGCATTTAGGCTTGCTGAATCCATGATATCTTTGATACCTTCTTCGTCAACAAGCGCAACCAGAGCTATTTGCTTTTTAGTCATTTCAATAAAACTGTACAACAACACGAAACTGATCACGTAAAATTGTAAACAAAACTTTACACAGCAGACGAATAATTGCGAAAAGTCAAAGGTCAGCTGTCAAGCTCCGCGTAAATATATACAGGGTGTTCAAAACGAAATTGTTCGCCGTCTTTAATATTACGTTTCGTCAAACGGGGCCGGCCCTGGCGATTCAGGTGTTTCAAATGGGTCGCGGAATGCGGATCGATTGACAGCCAAAATGAGTTGGAAGTTTATCATATTTATATATGAAAATTGATGGTTATACTGTGAAAGTGGTAAATTTCGGGCAATGAAGAAATTGTTTTCCGTTGCTGAATTTGAACCATTTTTTACTTAATTTAGATACTTTTTTCGAAGCATTGTGTTTGAGCTCCGTAGCTTTCGAGGTCATCACGACCACTTCATGTGCCTGCTGTGAAAAATGTATCTAACTTATTCCTAAAATCATGATCGAACCCAATATCAGTCTACATGCTTCCATTTTTTACTTGTTTTTAAATTCGCAATTTGAGAGTTTTACATACATTAATACACAAAAGAAATTGATTTTCACATTTTAATTTTTTTCGATAGCTGCTTGAAGTGCGAAAATTAATTAGCGGTAATTCAAAAGATTTGAGCGATTTTTCAAAGCAAATGAAAACAAACATTCAGTTTTGTTGTTTTGTTAAATTGCGAAATCGGTATTACTGATTTCAAACTCATTTTTACTTGATCACATGTTTTTTATAATATACAAGCTATGCACAGTTAACATGCAGATGCTTTTATAACTAACAGCGTTGTAGATTATTTAACATAGAGCAATTTTAAAACCTAACAACTCTGCCATGTAATTAGATAATATGCTTAGTAATTAAGAGTAAATGGTTATGATGCCATGTCCACTCACCCCTACAATCATGGAAAGAAAGGTTGATACACTTTGTGTTCGATTTAAGGGGGAAAAGCTCCCCCTCTCCCCCGAGGCAATGTTGATTTAAGTCATGTTATCAGAAGCCTTGGAAGTTCCCCCAACATTGATTGATGGGGGGGGGGGGGGGGGGGGGGGGGGGGAGGTATAAGAAGAGGGGGACTTCTGCTTTCTATTAAACGGTGCCTTGTCCCAAGTTTGATCTGAATTGCGAGCACAGGGTGGGTAGTGATACATTGCATCAAGTGTTTCAACTATTTTTTTCGATGATTGTAGATGTTGTGATTTATGAAGAAATCACACAAATGTGCGCTATGGTTTCATGCCCCCACACTCTAATAGATAAGCTCCCCTGAAATCTTGCCTTTCTTATACCCCTACAGTACACCCTCCTTGCATTCATATTTCTGTAGTTTGGATTAACTCCCCGTTATATAAATCTCAAATTATCATGCTTTAATTTCCAAATTCCAAAAACCAGAGATTGTTTATAATAAAGATCAAATGTGACATGTCGCTGGGTTTTGTTATGCTATCATCAGTTATACAGTTAAGTTTTTATATTCTTATGCATGATTTATACTGAACTTTACCTTATTGATTTTTATTCACATTTTTATACCAAACCGTTATAACTTATCGTCACCCTTTGCTACGATAACTGCTTAACTCACCTGAGCCAAATTTAGCTCACCATCAGTCAATAAAAATAAATTTTGCCTATAGTTTGATCAGCTCCAAATTGGTGGGAAATATTCGGTTTTTATCTCTGCGCGCGCACAAATAATCCAAGCATGCTTGTGCGAGGCGATTGTAGCCTCTCGCACACTGTGTTTGTTTGACACACGCGTCACGCATTTTATGCACAGTGCATTTGTTGTTTTTGTGGGCGCTCGCGTCATTCGGTATTCATTCGCTGCTATCTAAGGCGGCTTTGCCAATTTGGAACTGATCAAACTATAGTACTTGTATTCATTACATAATGGCCCTGACCAGTGACACTGGTGGAGGTTCAATTATCTCTAAACCAGGTGTTTTTCTCCAAAAAATGGTTAGTAATAATGCTTGAAACATGTTTTCTTGTGTTTACTCAAAACAGTAATCGTAGCAGGATGATGGATGTTAGGCTATATTAAAAACATCTTTTGTCTCAAAGCTCTTCAGTTTTTCAAAACCTAATGCGGAATGCGGTTTTTTTCAAGTTTTTTTTTTTTTAAATATAAAATATTGAAATCCTTGTAAAAGTGACCTTTTGTAGGTAATATTATGTGATCAATGAAAATCCCAAAATCTGTGAAATGTTGGGATTTTTTTTTTGGAAAAATAAAAAAATAAAAATAAAAATAAAATAAAGATTTTTGTTTTTCTAATGCGCATCAATAAACTTATGTGCGCGGGAGCTTTGAGACAAATGATTTTTTTTTTATTTAACCTTATGTGAACTAAACCTTTTGTTAACATACTAACCTGTCATCTAATGCTTGTTCTTTTCTTGCTTGCTTTTTCACAACGCTTGCTCTCCTAACAACACGCTAACATGCAGGTATGAGCACATGCCCAGAGGTGACGGCAGCTCGTCACGCAGGACTGAGGTGTTTCGGGTTAACGCTCGTCTCAAACATGGGCATTATGAGTTACGATGAATGCAATGGTATACCGAATCACGAAGAAGTACTGGAGGTTGGAAATATGCGTGAGGGTGATATACAGACGCTGGTGGCGACAATGATCGAAAGAATAGATTGATAATGATATCATTAGCACAAGCACTACAAGGTATTGATTGTGCATATGCATACTTGTTAAAGAATTTGAATGAATGCAAAGCACTGCAGTGGAACTATATGTTAATCTAACCCTAAAACTTGGTGATGGAGCCAAGAACAGGGGGAGGGGGTTAAATGGGATGGGAGGGGGGGGGGTGACCAACAAAATTATGTACATGGCCCTCAGGGATTGAACCCGGGTCACCGGGTTGACAGGCAAGCAAACGCGACCACCACACCATGAGCGTGGGGCTGCCAAGGCTATATTTTTGCAGACCATATATACCCAGGGTTTATTGCATCATGGGATAGAAGTTGTGTGCGCGTGCATAGAAGTGCTGTAAACTCTGCGATTTTGCTAATATGTTGGCGAAAAATATCTTATTATTTACAGTACACTGGCTATACTATTGTTGTAGCATGAATGAAAAAAAAACTATGAGAAAAAGAAAGGCAATGTCTTGCTAGACGTCCCGTAACTCAAGTGCGCATGCTCAAACGAATTAATGATACGTTGTAGCTATACGGTTTATTCCGTACGGGACGTGAGGCAAGATATAGCCAAAAGAAAAGTATTGAGTTGTTATTTATCAATAGAGTAGAGTATATCATGTTCTTATTTCGCGAATTTGAAATTACTGCTATTTTTGCAGGCATTTAATTTTCGCGAATCTTGAAATTTTACTGTTATTTTCAATGCAAAATTGTCAGTTTCGCAATTATTTAATTTGGCGGATCCACACCCCTCAGGAAATTTGCACAAATTATATCCCTCACGAAATTAAGTGGTTTTACAGTAATTAAATCCCTAAGTCAATTTATTTTCACTATAGGGATGGTAGCATACAAATACAATTCCTTGATTGCATTGACAACAAGCTGGAACAAAGGACAGACAAAAGGTCTGATATTAGGGATGTTATTATATCTAAAAAAAATATAACTTTTCCATATTTATTATTATTAATATGGAATATATTTCATATTTTATTAATAAAGTTAGCTAATTCTATGATTTTTAACATCCAATCATTTAATCATGTTTAATTTTTTCACCAAGAAATAACTTTTTTTAACCACCCTGTATTATTGTTATTGAACATATGCTTAATTAATAACAACAAATGGGAGCATTCATGTCTAGCCATTTTTAGCTGGGAAAATGATAATCAAACCAAAATACTGCAGTCTAAATAGTAATTAACTATTGTTTATGCCTCAGGATTTCTCTGGTGGGGGGTGGTGGGGGGGGGGGGGGGGGGAAGAACCTCTATTCCACTGAATGAATTTTGCCTGATTATCTATCTGTTCCTTGAAGAGACGTGCACGTAGTGCGCAAATCGTATTAGTTTTTTAGTACTATTTACTTGAATTTGGCCATAATTAAGGTATATTTTGGTTTTAAACGTGCTTTAAAGTCATATTCCTGGAAATGTGTGATGCGATCTGTGAAAACCCGCCACATGGTGGCATTTTACATATTGGAGTTATTTATATCATAAGAAAGCTAAAACTGTGCTGATTACAGAACTGTTTCGATCATTTTTCTACGATCACTACAAAAAAGTTATGAGTGAATGATGATTGTGATGTCATCAAAAGCTACAAAACAAAAAATCATTAAAACAGGCCAAAAAAGATACATTATTCAATATTATGACATTATATTTATAAGGTTAATAATAAAAGTGACTTAAGTTTTTGAAGGTGACATTTTATGAAAGATGATGACACAAAGTATTGGAAACTAATTTTCTTTTAATTTCACCCATAATCCCTAGTTCGCAGTTTGCGACATCCGACGGGTTTTCACAGATCACATCACATATGTGTGTAGCGCATGAATATTTGCTTTTTTTATACTAATTTGTTTTTGATTCTCCTAACTGACGTACAGTTAAGCCCACAATTATTCATACCCCTTGAAAAATATGAGTTTTTTGCGTTTTTCTCATATCTATACCAGCTGGAGTGGTGGAACTTTTGCTTTACACTAATGATAATTAGTTTGCCAGTACAAATCAATATATCTGGGCTCAACATCTTTTGCATAACAATAGAATTGAACAAGAATTGTGTTTTTATGCCTGTCCAAAATTATTCATACCCCATACCAAGTCTCAGGATTGAGGCCACTTTTTGGGATAATACACATATTTTTGACATTCTAAACATTCTTTATATTGTGTGATAGGCTTTTATATTGTTATGTAATTATTCCATGATGTGTGCATACAATGTGGATGCATTACAATTGTGTCCTATTGACTGTACAGTGAGGGATATTATAGGACAACACACTAGCTCTTTGACAGCATGGCGAAGAAGATCAAATAACTTTTTTGTGCATATTGTGAATGCTCACAAAGAGGGGAAAGGCTACAGAGCTATTTCGAAACAATTCCAAGTGCAAGAATCCACCATACAAAGCATAATTAGGAAGAACAAAACGTTCAACTCACTTAAAAACATTGAAGGATGCAGTCGGAAGCCAGCGGTGTCCTCTTGTTTGGCAAGAAAAGTATTGCGAAAGGCCAACAATAATCCACAGAGCACCATCAATGCTCTCCTGAACAACCTTGGCAATTATTGGACCAAGATATCATAGCAGACACTCCAGCATATATTGCACATGGGAGGTCTCCATGGAGGCCGACCAAGAAAGACTCTACTCATTAAAAGAGACACAGAGAAACTTGTCTTGCATCTTAGACAACCCCAACACTGAAGGACACAAACATGTATCTTTGTCCAGAAGTGCTCTTGCAAATGCTAGATGAGTTTCTCTTTGTCTCTTTTCAGGAGTAGAGTATTTCTTGGTCGGAGTCCATGGGAAACTTTTGTGAACTATGTCTGCAGGAGTGTCTGCCTTAATATCTTGGTCCAAGACTCACCAAGGTTGTTCAGGAGAGCATTGACGGTGATATGTGGATTGTTGTTGGCCTTTCACCATACTTTTCTTGTCAAACAAGGGGACACTGTTGGCTTCCGACCGTGTTTAACTGATTTTTACTGTCTTATTCTTCCTAATTATGCTTTATATGGTGGAATTTGGCACATGAAATTGCTTCGAAATAGCTTTGTAGCCTTTCCCCTCTTTGTGAGCAATCACAATGCACAAAAAAGGTCCTCACTGAGTTATTTGATCTCCTTCGCCATGCTGTCAAAGAGCTAGAGTGTTGTCCTATAATATCCCTCACTGTACATTCAATAGAACACATTTGTAATGCATCCACATTGTATGCACACATCATGGAATAATTGCATAACAATATAAAAGCCTATCACACAATATAAAGAATGTTAGAAATGTCAAAAACATGTGTATTATCACAAAAAGTGGCCTCAATCCTGAGACTTGGCATGGGGTATGAATAATTTAGGACAGGCATAAAAACACAATTCTTGTTCAATTCTATTGTTATGCAAAACATGTTGAGCCCAAATATATTGATTTGCACTTGCAAACTAATTGTCTTTAGTGTAAAGCAAAAGTTCCACCACTCCAGCTGGTATAGATATGAGAAAAACTCAAAAAACTCATATTTTTCAAGGGGTATGAATAATTGTGGGCTTAACTGTACATCTTGAAATTGGATAGAAATGGAGTCAAATCATTTTAACAGAATGGGTGCAATTACACCGAATGATAGTCTGAGGTGGCCCCCCCCCCCACACAATAATGCCTATTAACACACAGCTTGACTTGCTTTGCATGCTAACAATTTAACTGACAGCCTGTGCTTTCATGTTTGTTTGTTTGTTTACACGGTTGGTCCGTACAGACACACGCTTGGGTCCTGAAGGGACCAGACTCCAGCAAATTGCTCAGGTCAGGCTTAAAAAGCCTATATAAGCATGCTGGTTGAATTATTATTAAAAACAGCCACTCCCAACAAATAAAGTTAATAATTTTGCTGTCAGCCTTCATTTCAGACAGGAGAAAAGAATAGTCTTGATCCAATCTCATTTATGCCACTGGCTTCTAGACACTTTTCTTGGAAAAATGATAATAATAATAATAATGATTCGTTTTTAATCAGGGACAATTGGATGAAGAGACAAAAAACTATTGTACTTCTATATAATGCATATTCTTCAGGGTTATTAAAGATTGGAATGTGTCAGTACAGCTATTTTGAGTCTTTAAACCTTGATGTAATTTTGTCTTTTGAATAACATCAGTTATTGTGGGCGAATAAATTAGATTTTTTTTTATCAGAAGTGTACTTTAGGACCACCGAGGCATGCATCAATTGCTCACAGTAGGGTAAAAGTTCCTTGTTGCAATTGTATGATATCATATTCAATTGATTGAGAGGTTACCTTGTAGTGTGCAGCGTTACCTTAGTGGCATCTGTTTGTGAGCAGTCAGCCATAAATAAACTCGATTACATATTTAGAATATAATAGGCGTGTCAATTGCCTGGATAATAATAAGCTTTACAGATGAGCTTATTATGTGACCATCCACCAGTGTGCAGCGTTACCTTGGCATTTGCTTGTGAGCAGTCAGCCATAAATAAACTCGATTACATATTTAGAATATAATAGGCGTGTCAATTGCCTGGATAATAATAAGCTTTGCAGATGAGCTTATTATGTGACCATCCACCATAGCCATTCATAACACTTTAACACTTTCCATGCGGCAGGCGGCTGCAGACGACATTCCAAAATTACACAAAATGTTTCAAAAATGTCACAATTATTGAATTTCATTACCATATTTGGAATCATCATGAAAATTGCATTGACATAAGTACAAACATGCCTAGTATTGGTTCAGTAATCCTTGAGATAGACTTGGAAAATTGCGAAAGTTTTCTGAAAAATCTGTTGTGTATATGGTAAAACTAATAGCCGCGTGGAAAGTGTTAAGATACAGGGTGACCCCGAAAATGTTGAACCCAAAAATCACAACAACAAAAAATTAAAAATTAAAATAAATAAATATGGCATTCCGTTTTCAACAGTTATGTAAACAATTTATTCAGCTTTCTGGAGAACTTTAGATCATGTAAATTGGCCTTACCAAACTAAAGATACACTTGATTGTGTGACAGGGGGTGTTTTCGCCCTTTTGTAAAAGTGAAAAAATAGTAACTTGGTTCAGATATGAAACTTAATTCTGTTCTAAGTACGGTGAGTTGAGTAATCTTTTCTTTTGATCTGTATTTATCAAATTAACATTTTCAAATGAAGTCAAGGGGACTTCAGTTTTTGTTTTCAAAGTCTCTTATATAATAAACCTTCAGTATCCTGATACCGTCAAGAATGATATGGGTTTAGATCCTCCGGAGATCCGCCAACTCATGAATGACAGGAAAGTCTGGGCCCAGTATGTTGCGACTGCTTCCTCCATTTCGTCCACGGACGACCAATGATGATGATGATGATGATATAATAATAATATTGATTTATATTACAGTCACAACAAAAGATCCTGATAAAAGTAAAAACAAATCGGAAAGAAATGGTTTCAAACAGGCACTTGTTCTGCTCATGTAGCATGAAACCATTTTTTTGCACTTCACTTACACTACAAAACAACACTTCTTACAAAATTACACGTATTTTAAGTTTCGTGTGGCCTATTTTTATGATCTAAAATGTTTCAGAAAGTTAAATGTATGGTGAACGAGTTATGCAATATTTTGTTATTTTAATGGTAAATTTTTTGGGTTCAACATTTTACTGGGTCACCCTGTATGTCCAGATAAATATTTCAATGAATAAATGGGAAACTATAAAGAACTCTCAACATATTTAACACTTTCCATGCGGCTGGCGTCTGCAGACGACATTCTAAAATGTCACAAAATGTTTCAAAAATGTCAAAATTGTTGAGTTTTATTACCATATTTAGAATCACCATGTGAAATGCATTGAAATAAGTACAAAAATGCCTAGTATTGATTCAGTAATCCTTTGGATAGACCTTGAAAGTTTGGAAAGGTTTCTGAAAATTCTGTTTTGTATATGGTAAAACCAATAGCCAAAACCAAGAGCCGCATGGAAAGTCTTAATGATTTTTATACTAGTTTTAGGCAATACGGAATATGCGATGCTGATTGTCAGGAGAAATTTCCTGTTCAATCTCAAAAAACAAATTGCCAGCTTTTCTTCCCTTTTGTGGAGTCCTATCACGTTTTGGTTAAGTATACCACTGAAAGAATATTAGATGCTTTATAACATAACTATCTGTTTTGTGTATTCTTATACCACCCCCATTGCATTGTAGGTATGAGCACCTGTCTCGAGGTGGTCGCAGCTAGGCATTGTGGGATACGTGTTCTTGGTCTCTCCTTCATCACCAACATGTGCATCATGGACAGCGAGTCTGGTGAGGTTATCACAGAGGACGAGATAGACACGTACCATGCTGGAATACAGGAACAGTCAATGAAGAACCTCCAGAATCTAGTGTCACTGGCCGTTGAAAGTCTATAAATGTATTCTGTAGCTACCATGTAATGTCTACATACAGTAATTTAGGTATTATTGTGTATTGTGTACAGTGGTGTAGCTAGGTTTTTCATATTGGGGGGGGGGGGGGGGGAGAAATAAAACTGAACTGCAGAAATGTGCTATTTTACACTAATATTTGCCATAATTGAGGCACATTTCGGCTTTTAACAAGCTTCTTCCATAAACATTAATTTTGGGGGCCACATGCGCGTGGAGCGCACGAAAAAGTTGCTATTTTGCAGTCATAATTCCATGATTTCCCTTGTCAAATGAACCGACAGTGCTATTCTCAAACGACACAACAGTCAACATTGAGGGGGGGGGGGGGGGGGGGGGGGGTCGCCCCCGCTGGCTACGCCACTGATTGTGTATATATCAATGCAATTCATGCACAGGGTTATGATTCATTCAATCCAATCATATCTGTATGAATGGATTGATTGAACCATCTGTTGCCAGCTATCCGTTGACATTAATTGATATCGTTGCATGATCTTGAAGCCTTGAATAAATGTCAACTTTTATCTGCCGACAACACATACACTAAGGGGATTTTGAATGGTTCCTTAGTCATTTGTAAGTAATCAAGTGTTCTGGGGTGTATATTCAAAAAGATATTTTCGAGGGCTCATAAGGCAAAAAAAAAATTTGCCCTTTCAGACTGACCCGAATTTTCGGAAATCTAGGGTCGCTATTTTTTTTTTTTTTTTTTTCCAAAGTTAATTTATTTTTTATTTTTTAAAGAAGCACATAACTATAAAGAAAGATGAAAACATGTTTTTGAGAAGTATCTGATTGTTAAAAAATGAAAATAAAAATGAAAAAAAAAAAAAATGAAGAAAAAAGAAATCTTTAAAACTTGTTTTTGTGTAGTATCTCCCTGTTTAAATTTTTTAAAAAAATCAAAATAATTCCGACAGTCCGACCCAGACTCTGGCCCTGAAAGGACAAGTCAACTATTTTTTTGTTTAGCCTAAACACAAGGCCTCATCTCCATTTTTTTTTTCTTCAAAAAATGAGAGTTTGGTATCAAAATGTTCAGAAAGAAATTCTCTTCCCAGTAACACCCAGCTTATCTATCTCCATAACGCAACCCCTTTCAGTATCACAATGCCTCATCTCCATCTCCCCAATTTGTGTTTAAAAATCTTCAATAGGCTTTTTCTCAAAATGGTCAAAATGGAGATAAGGCCTTGTGTTTCTAAGCCCTCGATTTAGTGTTCTGGGGCCCATAGAAAGAAATCTCTCCACTTTGTGTGGTGGCGCTGTACTACACCACAAACCATTTGAGACCTGTCACCACAAAATGAGCGTTAAGTCGCCAGTATGCATTAGGAGATATGGTCCAATGAACATGCCAAAAATCAATAGAAAACAAAGGAATTTTGCAACTTCAATTTGATTTTTGAGCGGTAAAACATTGAGCAATTATGACATGTTACATATCATTTTGAAGCTTGTTTCTTTAGTATTCTGAATCTGGACAAACTGCAAAATTAAATTTTCTGACTTAACTCTCATTTCGTGATGACAGGTCTCATTTGTGACAATGATTTTGACTTTAAGATATTTTAAAAACATTAACAAGGTCAATTAATAAGTTCTACTTCCTGCCGCATAACTTTGGGGGCTGGTTATACTTTTCTGACTATCTGATTGACTATTCTGACAGCTATGTTGGAAAGGAAGATTTGGAGAAACATTGTGGTTCGAGATAATCATCCGACATGAGGCAAGAAGTTATAAGGGAGGTCGGTAGAACACATTGAATGATCCTTGTATAATGTATATATTTATAAACATATCGTACTCATCGAAAACAGAACAACATTTTGGAAGAAATTCTAATGTATCATAAAAGATCTAATGCCTTATTAACACTAATGTGAAAAATGCTGTTCCTTATAGATAATAATTTGAGCGTAGTACATGGTCACCATTTCTTTACCGTGAAACTGTGAGATCCCCGCAGTTCGCACTACATTGTTGAGCGCAAAGAAACACAACTCAAGCTTCGCCCACTACATGGCACATGCACTTATCCAAGTGTCGCACATGCATTATAGGAATTGTGGCACGCACTTGACCAAAGATTTACTTTTGTTAAAGGAGTGGTAGCCACGCACGTAACCAGAGCATAGCACGCAGTAAATAAATGGTGGCAATGCACTTAACAAGAGCCTAGCACGCGGTAAAGAAATGGTGGCCACATACTTAACAAGAGCCTAGCATGTGGTAAAGAAATGGTGACCACATACTTAACAAGAGCCTAGCATGTGGTAAAGAAATGGTGACCACATACTTAACAAGAGCCTAGCATGTGGTAAAGAAATGGTGACCACATACTTTACAAGAGCCTAGCATGTGGTAAAGAAATGGTGACCACATACTTAACAAGAGCCTAGCATGTGGTAAAGAAATGGTGACCACATACTTAACAAGAGCCTAGCTGGCAGTAAATATAGTGTCTTTTACTTTACTACTGTATAGTTAATCTAATGTTTAGGATTATTTATTGTATACCTATGTGCTTATAAACATGCGCTGTAAATAGTTATGAGATAGATATTACCAATAATAATCATATGCCGAACACTTGCAAAGTGCACAAATCCGGCAGAAACCCGCATGACACATCAGAGCTACAAAAACCAGCAAATATTATGACAGCATCAAGTCAATGTGTCATCGTTTGAAGAACTGTACAATTTGTATAGTTTTCAAATGAAATAGGCTTAGATTATCTCTCTGAATTTTTATTTTAATCATTGTTTTATCTTTTTTTTATTCACCTTTTCTTTTGAAAACTGTTCAAAAGTAATTTTAAAGTTAGGTTGACTTGCCCTTTCCGACCGACCCGAATTTTCGGAAATCTAGGGTTGCTATTTTTTTTTTTTTTTTTTTTCAAAGTAAAAAAAAAAAAAAAAAAAAATTGAAAGAAGTACATAACAATAAAGAAAGATGAAAACATGTTTTTGAGTAGAATCTGCTTGTTTAAAAATAACAATAATAATAATAAAATAAAAATCAAAAAAAAAAAAAACAACATTTTTTTTCTCTTTAAAACATGTTTTTGTGTAGTATCTCCCTGTTTAAATTGAAACCGTCCGACCCAGACTCTGGCCATGAAAGGGCAAGTCAACTTTTTGTTTGTTTTTTGGGCCTTAATTTAGAACCTTTTTAGTGTTTTATGCATGTTTTAAAGTTTGAACCCTCAATGTTGCATATAAAATGTATATGTTAATACAGGCCAATATAATAATTATTTGTGATGGTGGTATGGTTTATTTTACTACAAATACTATTTAATTAAATTGTGGTGGATCGATCTTGATTTTATTTAATGAATAATTAACTTTTCCCCCTCGTAATTGCTGAATAATTGATGCCAGCAAACTTACTATTATTATCTCTGAAATTTTAAAAATGTCAGACTCTCACGCAGGACATACTGTTACTGTAAAAGCTGAAATTTTCGCGGTGGTTTTATTTTCGCGCTTTTCACGCAAAATCTTTTTCCGTGAAAATATTGTTTTCAACATTCATGCAGTGCATCCAGAAGGTCGCCCGCGAAAAAACCAATTCACGAAATGTCTATAATATCAAAATCCGCGAAAATATCTGTACGCGAAAATATTGGCTTTTACAGTATTGCATTGTGAAGGGAGCACAACACCATGACGCTCTCCATAGACTTTACTGTTAGGAAAGGCTTACTTAAACGGCTCTA
Source organism: Ophiura sarsii (assembly GCA_035610835.1). NCBI lineage: Eukaryota > Metazoa > Echinodermata > Ophiuroidea > Amphilepidida > Ophiuridae > Ophiura > Ophiura sarsii. The sequence continues at coordinate 27,632,854 of CM069444.1, read as the reverse complement.
GTTTCTATATTAGTGCGTTTGGTTCAATGAGGTTTTGATATGTTTTACTCACAAGGGTTATCTACAACATACCTGAATATGAAGGTAACATTACCGCGCACTTTTTTTGAAGTTTCGAACAAACTAGCCAAATAAAATAACAATTGAACAATCCGTTTTTGAAATATGATCTGATCACGGAGGCCGCATCTTCCGTAAAATCACTATTATTTCCCGTTTTATTACTCTGGACGCGGCACGCTTTGACTTGTTAGGCCTACACTCACAAATTTAAAACTTTTTGACTCAAATCCAACTGATTTTGATTTTGATCAGTCTCTGATTATGTCGACCTAACCCACCTATAACACATCAAGTGAAATAAAGCCGTGTTTTTGAAAAAGAGCAACACAGCCCCCCCCCACTGTTTTTTAAACCGGACAAAGTTGGCCTATGCCATAAATACACTGTCCAGTAGATATCAAAACGCATAGATTTGGGTGAAACCCGACTTTTATTTATTGCATTGTGTAATACACCTACACTGGATCGGAGCACGCGGGAGATCGGGAACCTGGTGCTATAAGGGAGCACAACACCAAGACGCTCTCCATAGACTTTACTGTTAGGAAAGGCTTACTTAAATGGCTCTAGTTTCTATATTAGTGCGTTTGGTTCAATGAGATTTTGATATGTTTTACTCACAAGGGTTATCTACAACATATCTGAATATGAAGGTAACATTACCGCGCACTTTTTTTGATATAAGCCGCCGCATAACAACGTAGTGATATGCCTACCTAAATTCGGTCTCCGGTCTGGATATTACCGCATGTGTAAATCGGTCCGTGAAATTAAAATTGACCTCAAATCACCTAGTTTAAATGTCAGAACATCAACTACACATTTCAAACACAACATATTAGTGAAAAATTATATCATAAACCGTCAAAAATAACTCTCTTTCCCGCCAAATAGGAACTATTGTCGTACTCAACTTTGATTGATCGCGTCGATAGCGTGTCACAATACCTATTTGGTTGTGTGCTCCCTGAAATGTATGTTGATTTTAGAAAACATATTCTTATGAAATTATGACACCGATATGATTCGAAGTAACATACCAGTTTATATTTCAAACTCGAACTGAAGTCTGAACACAATATATCCAAAATCTTGCAAGAAATAAACCAAAAGGTAACTAATTTTTACCACCTCAGAAACTCATATGCACAGCTGCGCATGCATATGTGATTTTTAATCGGCTATATACAGCCCAGGATACATCGTATGTTACTGTGAGTAGCGCCATCTCTTTGCAAATTGTTTCTTTCAGGGGTGTCCGCACAGCCGCAGCCAAGTGCTATTGTGTGGTCTATAATTATGGTATGTGATTTTGCAGTATTTCTTGGGCAGTATAAGAACCCCAGTTGGGTTCTTTAATACACCAGGCTTTTATACAAATAATTGATAATTGCATTATTGAATGAAATAATACTCAATGAACAGTATGATTTATAGTACATTTTAATTATAGACAAAAACAAATTTTAGATCTCAGTATTTTAATTTGTTTTCATATCATGATTTTATGGATGAAATTATAGTGTTACATAAGATAGATATAAGTATATCTATTTATTTTTTCTACAAAAATAGTTTGTAAAAAGTTATATGATACTTTGTTTATATTTTAAGTATTCAGTTGGGTACTATTTCTGGGACACAATGAACTTGAATTGTTGGGAAATATTCCTGAACATTTTTTTAAATTATTTCTGTAAGAATACATGTGAATTTTTTGAATTGTATTTATTTTTAATACAGTACATCTGGGATTTCAAAAATCAATTTCAGAAATAAAAAACTATGAAATATCTTTGATAAATTCACAATATTTAACTTTTCTGGAAATTTCATGACACCCTAGCAGTGGTCCAATACAACTTTTGCAGCTAAAGGATGTTAACACTTTCCACGCGGCAGGCAGCTGCAGACGACATTCCAACATTACAAAAAATATTTCAAAAATGTCGCAATTATTGGATTTCATTATCATATTTAGAATCACCATGAGAAATGCATTGGATTAAGTACAAACATGCCTAGTATCGATACAGTAATCATTGAGATAGACCTTGAAAATTGGGAAAGGTTTTTGAAAAATCTGTTTAGTACATAGTAAAACAGATAGCCGCGTGGAAAGTGTTAACACCTTCCATGTGGCTATTAGTTTTACCATATACCAAACGGATGTTTCAGAAGCCTTTCTCAACTTTTAAAGTCTATCTCAAGGATTACTGATCCAATACTAGGCATGTTTGTACTTATTTGAATGCATTTCGCGTGTTGATTCCAAAGAAGGGAATGAAATTCAATAATATTGAAATTTTTGAAATTTTTGTTGAACTTTTGAAATGTTGTCTGCAGACTCCTGTTGCATGGAAAACGTTATGTAATATCCAGCCATGGGTTGCAGGTAAAGTCATTAGACTGTATGCCTCATGTTAGTTTTGTAATGATAGCATCTTTTTCCTAACAATTCAAGTTCCTCGTGGTGATAGCAAATATGTAAATTAAGAGATGAGTGACCCTATATTTAACATGGTGTTATCATTTTCTACACAAAGGCAAAGTAAAAACATAGTACAAAGCAAAGACATAGTAAAAACAGAATTATTCCAAAAAGCTTTGTTAGGAAATGAAAGTTATTAAGATGGATGCACGTGTCTATACCAAATATTATATGAATACTTTTTTACCATCAGCAAAATAATTCAGCACTGAGTGTCACATACAGCTTTTGGCAACCTTAGCTTATAAGTAGCACCTTTTATCAGCTAGTCTACACCAAACCTTACATTTATATATAAACCTTAAAGGTTAACAAAAAATGGTGATTCAAATATGTTTTATTCAATGGAAGATAATGCAAAAACAAAATACAAAAAGAATTGCACTTTTTTAAAAGGGTATAAGGCCAAACAAAATAATAGGTTCGTCTCAAAGCTTGCGCGCGCATTGGTTTTGAAATGCCAAAATACCGTGTCTGAAATGCAGGAAATTGTCAAATCAATTTTGTTTTTCCCTACAAATTTTTATTTCAAGTTTTTATTAAAAATATCGGCAGATTTTCCTTTTCTCAAACTTTTACATGACTCAGTTCTTCAAAAAACGCTGCACAATTGTTCTTATACACAAGTACATCACAATATTCATTTCAAATAGAAAAAACAAATATCAGAAAGTGTCAACGGTTGCAAATAGTAAGAGTAAAAATTGCCACACAAATAAAAAAAAGTAAAAAAAGAAAAATGGAAGACAAAAAACAGCGCGCGTTGCCCGATTTTGAAGCCTTCGCAAGCTTTGAGACAAATTTTTTGTTTGTTTGTTTGGCCTAATGGCCAGGACACAAAATATAGAGTTTCTAAGCATGTACACATTTGTATCACATATATTGATGATGGCAGGTAAGCGGACAAAAAAACACACTCTGTTTTACGGGCGGACTGCCCGGTCATGTAGGGTCAGTCGGTTTTTTTTGTTGGTTTTGTTTTGTTCTTAAAATGTCACCAAAATCTTCAAAGATCAGTGATTTTTTAAAATCACTAAAAAATTTGCAAACAAAAATTTCATCAGATTTTCGGTCAAAAAATGTTTTTCCCCCTTGCCTTACTATGATGTATACATCACAGGTGTAACCCAGACTGACACATAGATCTAGCATAAACATCTACTAATGACTTTTGTTTGTTCCACCGGGACCTGGACTGATACCTGCAGTTGGGAGTTACACCTGTGACGTAAGACATCATCAGTATACAGTTGCATCCCACACTTAACACTTTTCACGCGGCAGGCAGCTGCAGCCGACATTCCAAAATGTCACAAAATGTTTCAAATATGTCAAAATTATTTAATTTCATTATCATATTTGGAATCACCATGAGAAATGCATTAAAATAAGTACAAACATGTCTAGTATTGGTTCAGTAATCCTTCAGATAGACCTTGACATTTGAGAAAGGTTTCTGAATAATCTGTTTTGTATTTGGTAAAACCAACAGCTGCATGGAAAGTGTTAAACAGAAACACTGCCGATTATGATTGGTTTATATATATCTTTTTCCCTGGACAATATTTTTTAAGAGTAATTCTTTTTGCATTATATTTTTCTAAACATACTCCATTGAATAAAACATTGAATTACCATTATTTGCTGACCTTTGAACAAGGTTCACCATGAATTTTACATAATTAAGTTTGCCAGTACCTAAAATAGTTTTATACTCATTCTGAAATTTGTTTGACTTGATACCAAAAATTAATATTATAAAGAACTTATTTTCATATTTAAGAAGATTTAACTTGTTTTATCCATTACCATATTATTATAATTGAATCGGAATATATCATAAAATATTCGAAAATTGGCGATTGAAAACAAATTTCTGAACTTTTTTTAGCAGTTTATACAAATTGTTCTTGATATTTGTCTATTGCTTGATTGTTGGCATATTTGGACACATTTCCTAGTTTGTAGTTGGGGTGATTGTCAATTTATATACAGGGTGTCCCAAAAGTTTTGAAACCTTTTCAAAACTTGATACCCCCTGTTTAATAATTTGCAGTATAAAAATAAAAACATATTTAGATAGAGAAGCCTCCTAGAATTATTATGGTACCAAACTTACAATAACAGCCATCTGTTTTGCCAAAATACAGACGAAAGTTTTCCAAATTGTAAAACTGCATTTTCATATGAAAGATGAGGTGAATAAAGTCAAGGACAAGGCTCAAGATAAGCGGGCGCTGGGCGATTTTTACCCCTCGGTCCTCCTGCCATAGCGCCTGGTAATGCTGAAAAATTTAAAAAAATGAGCGCTGATATTTTGTCCAAACCAGCGCCTGTTGATGATCGGTAAGCTTGCCTAAGACATTGAATTTCAATTTGACAATACGATTTAATAAAAAGTTAGCTCACGGTAGACTGAAAGTAGCTCCTGGTTCTCAATATATCCCATGATCCGGGCGCTACTTTTGAAAAAAGTCTCCTAAAAAAGGAGCTACTTTTGAAAAAAGGGAGCTACTTTTGAAAAAGTAGCTCCCGGTAAAAAAACTGTTATCTTGAGCCTTGGTCAAGGATGCAACATAGGGAAACAGTTTAGAATGATTATAGGTCAATGAATGTGCATATGTTATTTTTGAGTGAAATTAGACAAATCAATGCATGAGCGCTGATGTTGATGTGTGAATAATGGCATGACCCCACACTGGGAGTGCATTGATTTTTCTAATTTTTCGTGAAACAAAACATATGCATGTATTAACCTAATTCATACACAAAACTATACTTACAAAGTGCGTCCAGCAAATTTAAAAAAAAATATGGCATTGCGAGTTATGTGGTCAAACCTTTCAGTGTGTGTTTTATATTGGAGGGGTCTTAATAAAGGTCATGTTTGGTACCGAAATGATTCTACAAGTTTTTTTCTTTTCAAATATATTTTCAACTTGGTACTGCAACTTATTTTAAGAGCGCTACACATATTTAAATGGTTTCAAGACTTTTGGGACACTCTGTACCTTATCTTAAATGAATTAATTATGGTACTTACTAAAAAGACAAAAAAAAGTAGATTCAGCAAATATATATTATATTATGTGTGATGGTAAAAAGTTTTAATTGTAATTCTAAAGATATCTGTAATATTGTAAGCATTTATATGAGTCTATTAAAGATTATACGTAACTATGAACTGTTTTGAAATATTTTTATGTAGGGTTGTGTGTGAAATATTTCAACTTGATCTCTGTGTCCGTGGGCGGATGAGTATGGACTTTCAGAACTGATCAACCCTAACAAAAAGAATTTCTCGTCACCCACAGATAAAAAAAAAAATTCAACAAGTCCCCCTCCCCCCCCCAGGTTTGCCCTCACCGGAATTGTTGGAATCGTCTCAGTTGGAAATTACAAAAACAGTGTGCATTCCAACTCCAATACGAAAAAACCCCTACATGTGACAGGCCTAAGGATGTAACACTTCCGACAATTTCAGGAATTCCAGAAATTCGGCCATACATTTTTTTCTCCGGATATGGAGAAAAAACTTCTTTTTTTGTTTAAAAAAGAAACACTTATTTAAAAAAAAAAAATCTCCAGAATTGATGTTTCAGCATGAAGAGGAAAAAAACAAAAACATTAGGGGGTGATACCCTGTAGCCTATTCTCTGTACAAGCCCCCGTAAATGTTTGATGCCGTGCGTAACATTCGCATTTGGGTGATTGATTTTCAGAAAATTTTACTTTACCTCTGTTACATCCCTGATGTGAGAATTATTTATAAAAAGAAGCAATTTTGAAAAAAGAGTTTAGTACCAAACACAAGCATCGATGGTAGAAGGTATCTGATAGCTTCATTGCCTTTGGGTGAGAAATTAGGTCAAACTCGCTAGTCATATTAGGGTCGCTAGTCATAAGGGTCACTAGTCATAAGTGTCGCTAGTCATTAACCCTAAAACCCTAACCATACCCTACCCTACCCTAACACTAAACCTAACCCTAAACCTTACTCTAAACCTACCCTAACCCTAACCCTAAGATACTTTTATGATTAGTGCACTCGTGGTATAGGAAAATACATGTTATGACTAGCGACCCTTATGACTAGCGGGTAGCCCCCGAGAAATTTGCCAACAAATTCCGTAAGGGGAAGGTCTTTGGGTAATACATTCTCACATTTATTTCAAAATTAGGGGGAAGTGGGTGATAAAAATGGGAGTGTCCCCCAGGATTGCGTACTTGTTTCTGGTTGCCTTGAATCAAAGCAAAATCAAAGTGAAATTCAACACAATATCATAGTTCAGATCATACCCTAGGAGATGAATGCTGTTACATGACATCCATTTTTTTTGCAAGGAAAGTTTGACAAGCCTATCTTGTGTAAAAAATGTGCTGATTCAAAAAAAATGTCACTGTTATTGACACTACTAACAACATTTTGGCTATTTGGCAATTTTGATGTTAAAAAATAGAGAGCTTGATAAATTTCATGTTTTTAGGGTCGACAGCCCCCTAATATAGGCATATAAACATGTGCATATTATAAAGAATCTGATTTCATCCCTAAATATGGTGATTTTTTTATTTTTAGTTAATAAATGGCTGATAGGACCAAACTTTCATAGGGTCACTGTTTTCATGACCTATCTAAGATGTAATATGATCATGATTCCACAAAAATATTGTGATTGACCCAACACTGTAGAAACAGTGTTAGAAATAACAGACATCTAAACACATAATCGGACATGTGTTTATGACATCAAAGTGTTTATATTTAAACATTTTATAACTAACACTTATCTGTCCATGATCTCTATACACTGTTTTCAATGTTGGGTCAATAATAAGAATACTTTTTTTTATGAAATCAGGATCCTTTTACACCTGAAAACATTAAATCCCTGGTTATTGTCCTTAAATATGGTAGAAATGTACATTTTTGGCTCCAAAACAGGCAAAATGTTATAAGTGTAAAAGTGGGATCAATAATAGTAATATTGTTTGGCATTTTCACTAAAGAAAATCTTCAAAACATCCATACCAACAATCTGATTTTGATTCCAAATTTGGTCAAAATTGACATTTTTGGAGAGAAAAAAATTGTCAAAATGACCAATTTTTCTCAGGTTAGACCAATCAGAACATGTTTTATGGAATCGGGACCATTTTTCACCTTCAATAAGCTTATATGAAAACGTCCCTAGCAAAAGTCGGACTTTTTACCCAAAATATGGTTAAAATTGACATTTTTGGTAAAAAATGTCCTAGATGACTAAACTTTCACAAGTTAGGCCACTAAGACTATTTTCTAAGGAATCGGGACAATTTTCACCTTAGATAGCAAGATTCCGACCTTTTACCCGAAATATGGTCAAATTGACCTTTTTTAAATTGAGGATGTTGCACTAATTATTATAATGACGATTCTTAAACAGCTAAGAAAGTGTAAGCAATCCGATTGGTTCTCAGATAAATCGGCGACATCTCTATGAGACAACTTAACACGGGGAGGTGGGGCTTACGTTTTAACAGTGCGTCGACCTTCACAATGCGTGGTTTGTTCCATAACGCGCACTTCTGTAGTGCGTCTTTAGCGCTTTTCCTGCGTTTATGCCGGCGCCACGATCGCGACGCTTACGCATGGTTTACTCATCGCATGTGATATGGAATGTTTGTGGGTTAGCGGGGGTAAAAGTTGTCAAATGTGGACAATAAAATGTACTTATTTCTTTGATAAATGTCTAAAGTATGATTGTTTAAGAATGAGAATAAAGGTATTGTTTACCATACCAATACCTTTATTCTCTAAATATAACACGGGTACGGTCTAAAAACAATACCTTTATTCTCTAAATTTACAATGTGTGCGATGTCTGACAGACTGTGTGACAGATGTATGAGATACATTGCAGATCGCATTTTAAGAAAACGACCGTTGAAGTTGAAACATGTAAATTGATCAAATGATGTTGAGATAGCAACTGCTATCTTTAAAACAAAGCATCATGGGATTCTAAGACTTAGATAAATGGAAATAGTGCCCTCAATTTATCAAAACAAAACAAAAAATGATTCAAACTCAAAAAGGGTGTATTTTGAGATACACCCTTTTACCAGATCAGGGCCGTGCTTCATGAACCAGGTTGGCAAAATAGTGGTGCACCGGGGGTTGGTTGTTACCAGGGTTGTGGGGGGACTAAGCTGATGTGAAGTGCTATATAGAACATTAATGTTGATGACATAATAGCGGCAGGCCAGTCCTGTATAAACACCGTCCTGGTTTCGGCCGGAGTATAACATGTAGGGGAAGGTGGGGTAATGGCGGACACATTTTGTCAGAGAGGTATAACACACATATAATACGTCATATAACAATAAAAATCATGTAAACACAAAGCACTGTGAAGGTTCTACCTTTCATCAAGTTTTTATCAACTCATCATTTTGAAATTCGAAGCTACGACGCAAGGGGGCAATGGCGGACGACGCCATTTTGTACCCAAAAATCTTGTATAATGTATTTCTTTATCAAGCATTCTTAAACAGCTAAGAAAGTTTAAGCAATCTCATTGGTTCTCAGAGAAATCGGCGACATCTAGATGAGACAACTTAACACGGGGAGGTGGGGGCCTAGACTTTATCCTCCAGTCGTACAATACGCTCCACTGCGTTCGCTGTTGTGACGACTGGAAACGTTCCAGCCCAAATGTCCGAGCACTTTCAAAGAGCAGTTTGCATACCGCGCGAGCTGCGTCTTGCACAAACACGCGCATTGGTTGGGCACTTACGCACACGCTGGCCCCGACGCAGGCGCACACATTCATCTGAAACAGTAAAAACACGACTGAATCATGCACCGTCAAGTTGATTTATCGTGTTAAATTCATTACTATATAGCCGAAATTATCCGTCCGTCGTTTTATTTACGAGCCGGCACTGCTCTGTTTACCGGGTTGTTGGTCAATATTTTACGAGGTACATATTTTCACATACTTATATTATGGAAGAAACCCCCAAACTAGGCTTAGTTTTAGAAGGCCTGCTGTCCTATGATTTTCCTTCTTTTTATTCGTAGAGAAATAAATAAATGAAGTGTTAATTGATTTCCAATATCGGCCGGTAAAAAAGATATATTCGTCCCAGGGCCGAGGTGGCAGTAGGCCCGACAGTAGGCCGTTCGGTACAAGACCACCCCTCCAATATACTCACAGTCACACAAATTACAAATAGGCCTATATAAAATAATAACGAAATTTTACAAAACAAAAACAAAATTAATTGATTCAATGAAATAAATAAATAAATGTCCCAATCAAAAAATATATATCAAGACACTAATTTGTTGAAACTTGAATGTTTTGTATATTAAATGATAAATATGAATTTAAAACAAATATATCAACTTGATTTAGATTGAGTGTGTAAATGCTTTTCACATTCATTATTTATTTATAAATCATTTCATAGGCTGAGTAGGCGAGTCATTTTGATGGAGCAAGAAGGCAGGAGGGTACGAAGCTGGCATAGGAAGGCAGAATGTATGCAGTGGCGGCACTACAGGGGAGGGAAAGGGAGGGGGGCATTCCCCCAAACAAAAATATTGTTGAGGTTTGGCCCCCCCCCACCAAAAAAAAAAATCAATTTAGTTAAAATTAGAAACAAATAGACAATTTGAGCATAAATAGGATTATCCCCCGCGCTGTGCGCACATTTTCTTACTAAAATAGATTAAATTAGACCAAATATTGTCAATTTTAGCATAGCATTTTCATACCAAATTAATTAGTATTAGACCAAATTTGACAATTTAAGCGTAAAATTGCACACAAAACTTCATAATTTTTGTTATCCCCCCCCCCCAAAAAAAATGATGAGGCTGATGCCGCCACTGGATGTGCGAAGGTGTACACTACAGTCAGATCTGGCTAAGAATGCCGTGCAGGTGCAGGAAGATGTATGGACAATGGACATGTGGTGCATGAAGGTTTACAAAGATAGCGCAGGAAGGCGGAAGCGCAGGAATTCATATACGCATGAAGGCGTAAGCGCATGAAGGTGTAAGCGCATGAAGGCGTAAGCACATGAAGGCGTAAGCACATGAAGGCGTAAGCACATGAAGGCGTAAGCACATGAAGGCGTAAGCACATGAAGGCGTAAGCACATGAAGGCGTAAACACATGAAGGCGTAAGCGCGCATGAAGGCATAAGCAGATGAAGGTGTAAGCGCATAAAGACGTAAGCGCGCATGAAGACGTAAGCGCGCATGAAGGTGTAAACGTGCATGAAGGCGTAAGCAGATGAAGGCGTAAGCACATGAAGGCGTCAGCTTATGAAGGCGTAAGCGCGCAAGAAGGTGTAAGCGCATAAGGCATAAGGCGTAAAAAGCTGACCAAGTGCAGGAAGGCGTACAAAGCTGGTGCCGGAGGCTTCATACAGAGCTGATGCACAAGACATACAAAGGTGGCGCAGGAATACGTAAGGTATCGCAGGAAAGTGTATGGTACAAAAAAGGTAGAGCAGGAAGGAAGGTGTACAAAAGGTAGCGCAGGAAGCCTACATTACAAGATTAAGAAGAGCATGAATCTGGTCCGCAGCTTGCACTGTGGTACTAGTATTAGTTTAGGAAAAGTTGTACATCATGAGTGAAGGTTATGAATGACATACACACGGGCATACACATGTCTGAGTACTGACTGACCTAGGCCTAGAGGCCAGGCAGGGCCTCAAAAGGGCATCATCCCATAGGCCTATTTATACACGCATAAAAATACAACAAGTACTGACCTGATATTTCTTCTCTCAAACAAAGAACAATCCAGTATACACTTCTAGGCTAGGCACAACACTCATTCTGTCATGAAGGCAAGGCATAAAGTAGGACTGATGATATCTGGCCGGTAAATTAATATAGCTTTATTTTTGTTAGGCTTTTTAAAAACAACAAGGCTATTGCACCGCCGGGCCTCACCGCTTTGTTGTCAATGTTGTCAATGTGATCAGTAGAAGCTCGAACTCACAACACTCAACAGTCACTGTCAGTATGCTAGCATAGGCCTATTGTTTTTAATTATCGAGGAACAAATCGTTAATTTATAACTTGTCTTATCCGGCAGAACATCTCTTGATTTCAAAATGCGGCCGCTGCTGATCGTAAATAAAATCGGCTGCAAAATGTAAACAAACAGGGTGACCAAGAATGCAAGATAGATTTAAAATGTGAAAATCTGCCCATGCCATCTGCAGCGACGAATGCGTGTGGTGGAGGCGGCCGAAGAAGGGTTAGAGTTTTGTGTTTTATTTACTCTTTCTTTACAGAAGAGGCTCCTTTAGGTGAATAACTCCCCCAAATCAATGGTTTTACTCTTTACTAATTGTCTGCTGAACCCACAGAATTATAAATATATATTTTTAAATCTATGGCTGAACCACGCACGATCCCGCCGTGAGCCGCGCCGCGTTGTGCCGGGAGATCTGCGTGACACGATTCACATGCGCATTCAGATATGTAAATAAAACCGCAAATGCGGTTTTATTTTGCTCGCGAAAATTTCACGCTTTGGAACCAGTCCCCAAGAGGAGTCCGCGCTATGCATTGTAGGTAATTTTGTTCAGACGGCGCAGGACGACTCTTCGGGGACTGGTGGCACTAGTCTAGGTGGGGGCCTACGTTTTAACAGTGCGCCCGACCTTCTCAATGCGTGGTTTGCTCCATAACGCGCACTTCTGTAGTGCGTCTTTAGCGCTTTTCCTGCGTTTATGCCGGCGCCGCGAAGCTTACGCATGGTTTACTCATCGCATGTGATTGGATGGAATGATTGTGGGTTATTCGATCCTAGCAGGGGTAAAAGTTGTCAAATGTGGACAATAAAATGTACTTATTTCTTTGATAAATGTCTAAAGTATGATTGTTTAAGAATGAGAATAAAGGTATTGTTTTTAGACCGTACCCGTGTTATATTTAGAGAATAAAGGTATTGTTTTTAGACCGTACCCGTGTTATATTGTCTGACATAAATGCGGACGATAGTATTATTTTAAGTAGAACAACGACGCCGCAGGCGGAGTTGTTCTACGCAAAAAATAATATTTAGAGAATAAAGGTATTGTTTTTAGACCGTACCCGTGTTATATTGTCTGACATAAATGCGGACGATAGTATTATTTTAAGTAGAACAACGACGCCGCAGGCGGAGTTGTTCTACGCAAAAAATAATACTATCGAAGTGCGCGTTATGGAGCAAACCACGCATTGAGAAGGTCGGGCGCACTGTTAAAACGTAGGCCCCCACCTCCCCGTGTTAAGTTGTCTCATCTAGATGTCGCCGATTTCTCTGAGAACCAATGAGATTGCTTAAACTTTCTTAGCTGTTTAAGAATGTCTGACATAAATGCGTTCGATAGTATTATTTTTTGCGTAGAACAACTCCGCCTGCGGCGTCGTTGTTCTACTTAAAATAATACTATCGTCCGCATTTATGTCAGACAATATAACACGGGTACGGTCTAAAAACAATACCTTTATTCTCTAATTATAATAAAAAATAAACTAAATCTCTGGCCAACGTTGCACAAGTATATTATAATCGTTTTAAGCCATAGGCACCAAAAAGAGTCACTTACCTGATTTTTGCGATTGTTGAGAAAATAAAGCAGATGAGCCCTTCGGTCTGCTGCTGCGCAAGCTTAGTGCAGTAATTCGTAACAGCGTACGATAGTTAAATAGTGCCCTCTATTGCCACTTATCAGTTGTAGCAGTGTCCGCGATTACCCCGCGTCCGCCATTACCCCACCTTCCGATGTCCATTGGCGGAGCTAGGGGGCCACGTGCCCCCCCCCCCCCGGGTCCCTGGCACCAAAAAAAAAAAGAGAAGAAAGAAAAAGGAGAAAAAGGAAGAAAGAAAAGAGAGATAAGTAGAGGGTAGAGTTCTTTTTTTGTTACATAGTAAGTTTCGATGCCCCTACCCCTTATTTTGTACGTTCCCGGTACAGATCCCGGCATAGCAAGGCAATAATGGCGTATAGCAGAGGGTTAGGAGGGGCCGACCGCTCCTCCTCCCCCTGTCCCCCAATTTTGCCATTGGCGCCTCAATTTTGATACGGAGAAATCATAATAAAATTATGACGTTCAAATACAAAGATAGCATTTTTTCGCGCAATACGAGCATTATGTGCCCCTTCCCCCCAAAAGAAATCCAAATTAAGAAGATCGTTTGAAGCCAAAATGTACCTCAATCTTGGCAAAATCTAGTAGCAAAACATTTGCGCGCTAAACGCATTAAGAGCAGTGTCATAGGCCAAAATATATCTCAAATGTGGCAAATAAGTATATAAAGAAGCCGGTGGTTTTCGTAAAAAAATAAAAATAAAAACATTTTTAATAGAAGCCAAAATGTATATACTTTAATTATTGCAACTTTGTGTAAAATAGCCAATTTCACGTGCTACGCACTAAGCACTTACGTGCCCAAACCGTCAACTTAAGAATTTTAGAAGTTGTTTAAAGCGAAAATGTATCTCAATCTTGGCAAAATTAATGTAAAGAAATCAATTTTGTGTGGTTTGTATCTCAGTCGCTGCACAATTTATGTAAAATAGCCCCCCAAGAAATCGCGCGCGTATGAACGTTAACTTAAATTTTGGAACCTTGTTTTAAGCCCAAATGTATCTCGATTATGACAAAATTAGTTAGTGTTAAGAAGCCAATATTTCGCGGTATGCACTCATGAATGTACCTCCAAATATTAACTTAAGTTTTATAAGCTTGTTACCGGTGAAAATTGGCAAAATATGTAAAATAGCCAAAAGAATTGCGCGCTATGCGCGCACATGTCCCAAACGATTAACTTTCGTTTTACAACCTTGTTTTAACCCAAAATGTATCTCAATCTTTACAAAATGTGTGTAATTTGTATTATTCTATACAATTCAATGTTTCCTTTTCCCCTTTTTTGCGTCAAAAGAATAAGTGTATTCAAGAGTATGATACAAAAAAGACGCGATAGCATGATAACTAGAGCGTGTTTCTACTGGGGAACTGAACGTTAAGTTTTCCCAGTAGAAACAGCCAGATACTGTTTTTGCGTTACGGAATTAGAGAATAAAGGTATTGTTTTTAGACCGATTGTCTAAAAACAATACCTTTATTCTCATTCTTAAACGATCATACTTTAGACATTTATCTAAGAAAAAAGTATATTTTATTGTCCACATTTGACAACTTTTACCCCTGCTAGGATCGAATAACCCACAAACATTCCATCCAATCACATGCGATGAGTAAACCATGCGTAAGCGTCGCGGCGCCGGCATAAACGCAGGAAAAACGCTAAAGACGCACTGCAGAAGTGCGCGTTATGCAGCAAACCACGCATTGTGAAGGTCGGGCGCACTGTTAGAACGTAAGCCCCACCTCCCCGTTGTCTCATCGAGATGTCGCCGATTTCTCTGAGAACCAATCGGATTGCTTAAACTTTCTTAGCTGTTTAAGAATCGTCATTATAATAATTAGGCCTATACATTATATAAAGTGCAACATCCTAAATAACCCGGCCGTTATATTTTAATCCAGGATCCGCCACTGTACATGTGTAAACCCACGTACTTCACAAGTTTGATCAACATATTTGGAGTTGAAGGAAATCCAATCGCGATATTCTAAGAACAATACTCTCATCAATCCTGCGTAGATACCACCAGTGCCCGAACAAGCGTGATCGGGAAATGACCGGATCTCCGGTGGAGGGCATGTGTATTATAAACGTAAACATGGTCAAGGTACCGCGGATTTTCAAAGAAGAACTAGAAACGTATTTGCATCATGCATTTTTAGCTGATGCTTCCCTTAGAATGCTTAGCGCAGATTCAAGCTGAGTGAAAAAACACCCATATTCTCTGAAACTGGAGATTGTGACACCGTACCAATGATTAATGACATACAACATGTACAAGGCCAATGGCCAGGGTGTGTGTTAATCGGTATCGCATCGCAGTTTGCGCCACAATCAAGCACAACTGCGACGCACATTTGTACATGCATAGCAAGCTTGCTATTCAACATTTTTTTTCGGGGGGGGGGGGCAAACAAAATGAAGCCATCTTGTTAAGCTTAAACAATGAAATATTGAAAAAAAATTGCATTTCTAACACTAATGATCTAGTATGATAATAACTTCCCCACATAATATTTATGTCTTTTTGGTGTGGTTTGAGGGTCATAATAATGTTAATTAAAACCTGTATTCGCGCAGAGCGCACACTTTTTTAGAGTTTTTGAACTAAATTGGTCATGGAAAACTGTCCTGAAGCCACCTTGTTAAGCTTAAATAATAAAATATTGAAATTAATACGCGCGAAGCGCGCAAAAATTGGCATTTCTAACACTTAAATGGTCCAGTATGATGTTTTTAACGTCCCCCACATAATATTTAGAATATTTGGTATTGTCTGAGGGCCATTATACTGTTAAAACCTGTAGAAAATATGCGCCCAGAGTGCACAAAATTCTTGTGTTTTAACTAAAATGGTCATGGAAAACTGTCCTGAAGCCCCCTTGTTAAGCTTAAATAATGAAATATTAAAACTAATACGCGCGAGTACCGCGGAAAAAAATGCATTTCTAACACTAATGGTCCAGTTTGATAATAACGTCCCCCACATAATATTTAGAAATGTTGGTGTGGTTTTTGCATTAAAACCTTTGGTCCAGTATGATGTTTTTAACGTCCCCCGCATATTTAAGAATATTTGGTGGGTCTGAGGGCCAATATAATGTTAACACCTGCACATAATATTCGCGTAGTATAGAGCGCGCAATTTTTTTGACTTTTTGAACTAAAATGGTCATGGAAAACTGTTCTAAAGCCATCTTGTCAAGCTTGTATAATCAAACATATGCGCGAAGTACGCAAAAATTGACATTTTCTGACACTTAAATGGTTCATCCAGCATGACGTTTTTTAACGTCCCCACATAATATTTAGAATATTTGGTGTGTTTTGAGACCCATTATAATGTTTAAACCTGTTGAAAAAGTCCATCGAGCAAAAAAAACCCAGTTTTTGAACTGAAATGGTCCAGAAAAAACGTTCCTGAAGCATTCTTGTTAAGCTTGAATATTGAAACATTGAAACTTAGACGTGCAAAGCGCGCAAAAATTGGCATTTTTAACACTACACTCTCAGAACAAAGGTTAAAATCTTTAACCATGTTGGTTAAAATTTTAACCAACGGGAGGTTACCAGGTGAACCACACAATTGGTTTGTTAAAACCATAAATACTGGAGTATTTATGTTAAAACCGTAACCAACAGCTGTTGGTTAAACTTTAACCTGTGGTTGATTACGATTTTTAATCATTTGTTGGTTAAAATGTTTTAACCAACACAGGTTGGTTAAAAATTTTAAAAGATGTTGGTTAAACTTTAATTCTTTTGGCTAATCTTTAACATGTGGTTGGTTCAAACTTTTAAACATTTGTTGGTTAATCCTGCTTGATATATTATATAACATGGGATGTAAGAGTGAATCAACCAGATCATATATTTAAACAATTTCAAGTGTAGATGGTTAACACCAACACAGGCATATTATTTACAAAATACAGAATCTATGGTGTTAAATTGATTTTAAAAAGGGGCATCGTCAAAATTACATTTTTACGTTTCTTATCGTTTATCTTTGTTCAACTGATTTATAAGAACAATATTTGAAAATACATTTAACCATATTTTTGAAAAGGAATCGGAGTCTACTGAACATGGATATCAAGAGTAAAAGATATTCAAAACATTTGGTATTGCAGCGCCCTCTATTGCTCAAATGTGTCAGATTGGCAGATGGAATGAGTAGATGCCTGGGGCTTTAACCAACGTTGAATAAACCAAAAATGAATTATATTTTTACTCTTTAACCAACGCAGTATTAAAAGTCATTTTTTAACCAACGCTTAATTTTTAACCAATGTAGTATACTTTTTAATCAACATTTTTTAATACATGGTTTTTTAATACCTGATCTGAGAGTGTAAAAAGGTCTAGTATAATGTTTTTAACGTCCCTCACATTAAAATTATGGTGACGTGACCCCGTTACTCCACCCCCATTTGCGCCGCATATGTCCCTACCCTTCCTCTTCCCCCTCCTTCTCTTCCTCCTTCTTACCCCCTTCCTCCTTCTTCTCCCCTTCCTCCTTCTCCTCTTCCTCTTTTTTTTAAACTCTTTTTTCAATGGGGGGGGGGGGGGGGGGGGGCGGCCCCCTGGATACGCCACTGAACAAGGCTCGCGTTGTCATCGTTGTAGTTAAAAATACCCTTTATCTGCGTAATATATTATGAATGCTCACAATTTAACTTTCTGAGTAGCACCCCCTGATCAATGATAACCAAACCTTTGTTTTTGTTATGACAAGTTAACCTTACTTAACTTAGTGGTTCCGATAACAACACTCGATCAATTACTGCTCACAACTAAACAAGGCCTAATCGGTGATAGGCCTATAAGAGGAATAAGCTCATACGACGGTTCGCATTGTGATCATGGATTATCTGTTTCGCTATCATGTATTATGTATACTGTGTACTTTATTTTATAACAGTCGAACCATCAAAGGTAAGTTGATTTATAATTTAAGTGGAGTTTTACAGGATCTCATACAATTTTCATACAATAAATTTTCATTAATTCTTTTTGTATGACTTATAGCAAGAGGCAGCGCAGCTGCCGAGTGCTATAAGGAATTAATAGCACTCATCGACAGTACTATGTAGTGATGATTTATGTGGCAGAACTCTGCTTGACACACCCCTACATACACCACTTTCGACAATCGACCCATCCAACAGACATAAGGTTATGAACTGAGTGATTAGAAATCAAACTGGTAACTCTTTACAAAAAAGAGCTCTGTTGGGACAATCAATTGGTTCACTGCAACTAGGAAAATATGCATTTATACAAGAAACACATTACGCTACAAGACCCGCTTAGCAGCGCTATATATTGCTGCTCTAAAAACCGGCACCAAATTTAAATATTCGCCTTCCATCAAAGCTGGTTGCTATGACATAATTCTCGTGTGCAACCAACCGGCTGTATTGCAACGCCCATTGAGTAGTTTAAACGCATGAGCGTGGATGTAATTTGCAACACAATGGAAACTCACGCGTGCAGTTAGTAAGAAGTACCGCTCGTACACGCCCCGAATTTAAATATACAACCAGGCAATCCTCTCGTAGTAATTGATAACAATAGGTTTACCAGACCAAATTAATAGCGCTCGTAAGCGGGCAATTTATGTCATGAAATGGGCAGGTATAATAATGCCAGTGACATAAGAATCAGATAAAAGCTCAAACATATCGAGAACAACTAACTATCTGTTTTGTATATGGTAAAACTAATAGCCGCGTGGTTAAATTAAGGTAGTTATGTTCTACTACAATTGATACAAATTGTATTAGTCACTTTCGCAATAGCTAGTGTTTAATTACATTTTCGTGCTGTGAACCGATCCGATGGCACAAGACACAACAATGGTTATCTCTCAAGTATAGTTTCCTGTTCAAAACAGAGTGTTCCATGATCAAATAAGTTGCACTTCATATCCTGCTATTGTCATTGCACACCTACACCCACATATAATCAGTGACAAATAGGTCTTAACTGTCACTGGTATAATTCAGTAAATTCAGGGATGTTAACCACACGCTAGACGGGTTGGAGCCGCGAACCAGTAGAATATCTCGCGTGACCAAAGATTTTGCAAAAAGGCGCATATTAAGGCGATGGGGTAAACCCTGTTCTATGGGCCTGATCGACCCAATTTTTTCTTCTTTTTTGTTTAAAAAATTGAATTTTTTTGAATTTTGAAAATTCTTAATATTGCTGAAAATGAACCAAAATGTCCCGATATTTGTTGGGAAAAAATAAACAAAGAAAGCCCGACCGACCGACTCAACCTGAGAGGTCTGTTTGCCTGTACATTACGAACAGGTTTTTCCGTCGCCTAAACGCGCAGTTTCTCTTATGCAAAAATGTCACCATAAAATAAAAATGTCACGTGATTTTCTGCACACTTCGACACTCTAAACGAATAATCACCCATCGCAACAAAAGTGTACACAATATTATAATTTTAACTTTTAAAAAGGTTTTCAGTAGGATGAGGATTTCTTTTAAGGTATTGGATATATATTTGTGATAATTCTGAGGGCAGCACTCAGTCGTATCGACAGGATATGAACAAAAGTACCTTTAATCTTGACTGAAATGACCGATTTTAGACCGCTAATCACGTTACGCGCATAACGCGCCCGACCTAAAAACACACCCTTATTACGCGTTTTTTACCGGGATTTATCATTTTTTATGGGACAACCTGTATAAAAGCTGTGGTACTTCAACGTTGTCATGCAAATTCAACAGACCAGAGGCTATTGTAAGTCTTTGAGGAAATGAAATGCATCATATGGTATTACCATAGATAGTTTTCTACTATACTGTATGTTGAAGATGCATCCCTTGGACTTAAAATGGCAGTAAAGTAGGCTTAGGCCTATATATACTATGTATACAAAATCTAGTTTATGACCGATAAAAACAGTTTTTATCATGTCCCCCACCTACTCCGATCAAGAAATCAATGTTTTGCTATTGAAATACTTTGGTTTTTAGAAACAAAATGGTAGATTGTAGCTCGCCATTTAAGCGTCTCTCAACAATAATCGACTTACAGGGTGTCTAATAAAACCCGTGCACGTGTTTACCCAACTTATTGACCATGAACTTCTAATATTTGGTGTAACAATCCCCACATATTGATAGACTAAACGCTTAGCGTTCATATGCCGTTTATTTCATCTGATTTGGTTTTGTCAATCTGGAGATATGACCAATTAACTAAAGCTACCTAAAATCGACGTTGTGCCACTTTACAGTTTGCAATGAATAGAAAGGTTAACTCCGGAGAGGGGGAGTAAACAAATCAAATCCGAAATGCAGAGTATGCTTATTTTGGTACCATGGTATAGCTAGAGGTTACCTCTATCCATACATACCAAAACAAGTATAAACATTCTACGCATGACGTCACCAAACATGGCCGACCTCAAAATCCCGCCGTATCTCGCTAGACAGTGAAATAGGCCAAAATAGAAATCTTCGCCCAAAAAAAGTTCCAAATAACGGAATTTCACCCGTTTTTTTGCTTATAAGTAGGTGTTTCTAACATATAGGTCTATGCTATAATATTCAGGACCATACAATTAAAATATTTTTCAAAATGGCGATTTAAAAAAATTGTAAGGTGGCAACCACACCTCCCCTACTATCGGACTGTGACGGCTTACCCTACCCCCGGGTAAGGTGGCAACATCATTTTATTTTCTTCAAAATGAGCCCAGGGGATGTAAAAGCAATCACCGTCACTGTTCTTTGCGTTTCGCAATCGGCGACCACCCCCCCCCCCCACCCCCCCCCCCCCCCCCCCCCCCCCCCCTTAGGAGGACGAGGGTTTTAATGCTTATCTTAAGCATTCTTTCTGTAAAAGTGGCACAACGTCGATTTTAGGTAGATTTAGTTAATTGATCATATTTCAGGATTGACAAAATCAAATTAGATGAAATAAACGGCATATAAAAGCTGAGCGTTTAGTCTATCAATATGTATGTATACAATTGTTACACCAAATTATAGAAGTTCATGGTCAATATGTTGGGTAAACACGTGCACGTTTTTTTGAGACACCCTGTAGTTTTACCTTGACAGCTATTAGTAAGCCTAATATAGGAAATAATTGGCCATATGTTATTGTCTAATCGGACCTTTCGATTGGTATCCGTAACGTACCAGGCCAAAGATCGAAGTTAAATATTGGAAAAATACATTTAATAGTTACACGGTGAGATGTTTTATCATATGCAAACCTGGGTCATTCATTCCGTGAGTAAGCTATTTGGTGACACTTCTTTCAGGAACATAACGGACGTACTATGACCATGACCATGATGACAATGGGACTTGTCAAAGTGTTGTTCAAATGAATAGACTTTTATTTCGGTTCATTACTATACACTGTTAAAAGCGTTGTTTAAAAAATTTTCGACTGATAAAAACAGTTTTAAACAACCACAAGTTAACTAGTGAATCGCTCAACGTTGTTTACAATTTTGCTCAAAATGTAATCAACTTGTTTAAAATTTAAAATTGTGAGCAATATTGTTTAAAATGTTATACAACGTTGAGCGATTCACTGGTTAACTTGTGTGGTTGTTTAAAATTGCAAACAGCGTTTTAACAGTATAGTAAGGTGCTATGGTAACAAATTATAATTGCTGAAAAGGTTGGTTTTGTCTCAAACATCCAGATCTGCAACACATTTAAAGGGAACGCAATAGTGTTGAAGAATTTCTTTAAATAAAATGTACTTCATAATTCAAGATGAACATAAATAATGGTCATTTTTGCTGTTGCCACTCAAGAAATCACGCCAAAGCAGCCTTTATCCCCAGCATATTTATATTGTGACTGTTGAAGAGCTTTATAGCTGGGGAGCATATTGTTTGAAACACATTGAAACACATGTGACCTTCTACCCTACATCAAGGTCAAGGTCAGGCAACCACCCAAGTTGGCAAGAATGTACACTTAGGTTTTAATTTGACCAACTTCAAAGAACAGTTTGGTGTATAACTACCTGTGTCAGCCTTGGACCGGGACCAGAAAACTGTTATATTTCCATTGATTAGGTACAGTTAGGGATGCAATGTATAACTCTGATGTCTTCTGTTCGGACATGGCAACATTTGCCTTGATATCAGTTTAATTTCCATTGATTAGGTACAGTTAGGGATGCAATGTATAACTCTGGTGTCTTCTGTTCGGACATGGCAACATTTGCCTTGATATCAGTATAATTTCCATTGATTAGGTATGGTTGGGGATGCAATGTATAACTCTGGTGTCTTCTGTTCGGACATGGCAACATTTGCCTTGATATCAGTTTAATTTCCATTGATAGGTACGGTTAGTGATGCAATGTATAACTCCGGTGACTTCTGTTCGGACATGGCAACATTTGCCTTGATATCAGTTTAATTTCCATTGATTAGGTACGGTTAGTGATGCAATGTATAACTCCGGTGTCTTCTGTTCGGACACGGCAACATTTGCCTTGATATAATTTCCATTGATTAGGTACGGTTGGGGATGCAATGTATAACTCTGTTGTCTTCTGTTCGGACATGGCAACATTTGCCTTGATATCAGTTTAATTTCCATGGATTAGGTACGGTTGGGGATGCAATGTATAACTCTGTTGTCTTCTGTTCGGACATGGCAACATTTGCCTTGATATCAGTTTAATTTCCATTGATAGGTACGGTTGGGGAATGGGGATGCAATGTATAACTCGATCTGGTGTCTTCTGTTCGGACACGGCAACATTTGCCTTGATATCAGTATAATTTTCATTGGTTAGGTACGGTTAGTGATGCAATGTTTGATTATGGTGTCTTCTTTCCTGACACGATAACAATTGCTTTGATATCCCTGCAATTTAATTTAATGTGTATTTGTATGATTAATGATGCAATGTATCACTGGTGTCTGTTGAAAATTTACACTGCAAAAAGATTGCTTAAGTATTTACTCAACATTTTACACAACGTTGTTCAAGTATGCAACCGCTCAACTGTTGAGTACAATTTGCCCAACACCGTTGGATAACATATTTTCACCAACAGTTGAACAATTCTAGTTACTCAAAAGTTGGAAAATTATATTCACTCAACAGTTGTTCAAGTATGCAACAGCTCAACCGTTGAGCAATTTTTAACTATTTGTTGAGTGTTTTATTGTTTATTGGTTGTGGGCTTTTATTTAGTAATTTGTTGGGTATTTTTAAACCTATACGAACATGACGAAATAAGCTTATTACATGGACGTTCACAGAGATTTAGACCGATCTATCACATCATCTTCTTGACAGACCAAGCTTCAAACATTCAAAACCGGACTCACAAAACGCCTGTCAGATGTCACAAACTCTGATGTTGATGCGGATTCACCGTTATATTTACCAGATTATAATTTATCCAGATCCAGAGATCTCAGCTCGTGCAAACAGGTGCTCGTGCACAAGACGCCATAATTATTGAAAGACGCAATCACGAAATTGGCTTTTTGTACAACAATTGCCTAAAATTCACATGTGCGTAACTTGCATCAACTGTTGCGTGATTTTCCTCAATGCTCATGCAACAGTTGCCAAAGAGGAATATTTTTACGCAACATATTTTAGCAACAGAAACAGTTTCCACCAATATTTTAAGGACATTGATTGTTGACATAGACGAATTGCTCAACGCTGGGGATTTTTTACTTTTATACAACGCCTAACTTTCTACATATATTGAATGAATTTTAATCAACACGTCAACCAACGGATGATAAAATACTTTTAGTAACCTTTTGCAGTGTAGCTTGCTCGCAAGGCTGTTTTGGCTGCTGTGTCTAAGATTGGTTTTCTTTTCCCGCTGGGGATTCCTAGCGAGGCCAGACATTTGCTGATCGTGGTATTATAAATCCCCCCGCTTCCGACTTCTACGGAAAAGTAGTTCACAGACCATCCGTTATTTTCACATTCTGCTACAAGGTCTTGGTATTTACATTTCTTCCTGGCGAAGGCATTTTCAAGGTTTTCCTCTGCTGGTACTGTCAATTCAATGATGATGAAATTTTTGGTCTGAGTTGAGAAAATAGTAATGTCAGGTCGTTTGGCCGTCTCAACAATTTCTGGATGAAAGACTATCTGCGAGTGCTCTTCATCCACCAGGAGTTTCCAGTCACTGGCATTTTTCAGGATGTCTGTCTCTTTTGGCTTTCTGTACGGCAAGACTGGATTACGGTATTTTGTGCCATCTGCTTTTTGGAATGCTATAGTAGGACTGAAACGTTGAGACTGGGATGTAGATGGTCTGTTGTTGTTTGCTTCATCGACATATGGTATCAGTCCTGATACAATTGCTCTAAAAAGTTTGGTCATGGCGCCAATTGTACCTTCCTAACTACTGGAAATTAAACTGATATCAAGACATATATTGCCATGTCCGAACAGAAGACACCAGAGTAATACATTGCATCACTAACTGCACCTAATCAATGGAAATTAAACTGATATCAAGACAAATGTTGCCATGTCCGAACAGAAGACACCAGAGTTATACATTGCACCCCCAACCGTACCTAATCAATGGAAATTAAACTGATATCAAGACAAATGTTGCCATGTCCGAACAGAAGACCTCAGAGTTATACATTGCATCCCCAACCGTACCTAATCAATGGAAATTAAACTGATATCAAGACAAATGTTGCCATGTCCGAACAGAAGACATCAGCGTTATACATTGCATCACCAACCGTACCTAATCAATGGAAATTAAACTGATATCAAGGCAATTGTTGCCTTGTCCGAACAGTAGACACCAGAGTTATACATTGCATCCCAACCGTACCTAATCAATGAAAATTAAACTGATATTAAGGCAAATGTTGCCATGTCCGAACAGAAGACACCAGAGTTATACATTGCATCCCTAACTGTACCTAATCAATGGAAATTAAACTAATATCAAGACAAATGTTGCCATGTCCGAACAGAAGACATCAGAGTTATACATTGCAACACCAACCGTACCTAATCAATGGACTTAAACTGATATCAAGGCAAAATCTTCGCACAGTACAACCCAAAACCTGTATTTTTTCATCATTGATCAATCAGAATCAATTTCAGAAATTGATTTTATAATACTGGTAGATAATCGATCACAATTGAAATAATGAATGACTTGTTGACATTTTATTACATTTTTATATCCTCACGAAGCAATATCCAATCTATTTTATGATTATGTTGATGATTAACACTTTCCACGCGGCTATTAGTTTTACCATTGCAAAACACATTTTTCAGAAACATTTCCCAACTTTTAAAGTCTAGGCCTATCTCAAGAATTACTGAACCAATTACAGGTATGTTTGTACTTATTTTAATGTATTTCTCACCCGGATTTCTCATGGTGATTCCAAATATTTTAATAACCTTGACATTTTTGAAACATTTTGTGAAGTTTTTGAACTGTCGTCTGCAGACGACTGCGGTTGCCGCGTGGAAAGTGTTAACAAATCAGGACAATGTTTTTTTTAAAATGTTCTTAATTATAGCCACGAGCCAACATGTGTCCGGTGATGTCAGATTAGTGAATGGACCTGCAATTAACGAGGGACGTATAGAAATCTTCCACGATGGAGTATGGGGCACGGTTTGTGACGATGGCTGGGATTTGAACAACGGACATGTCGTATGTCGTCAGTTAGGATTTACAGAAGGTAATATAATTTTAATTCGCCTGTTACGAGTAATTATCATCACGATCCTGAACCCTGAACCCTGATCGAAATGATCGCTACATACAGTTTATGGTATTTACTATCATTCCAAATGGTGCGCGATCTAGTTATTGATGGGTTTAATATATTTTCTTTTTTGGCGAATTATCTTATAGATCAATTCTAATTGAAATCGATTGTATGTATTATGGAAAATTCAAGATCTCATTAAACTGATTGGAGCTAGGCACAGTTGCGAAATAAATACATTGGACGCCAGAGTATAAGAAAAATGACTTTTACGTTAAAAATGTGTTCATATTCTGGAAATGCAACTGAAATCTTTAACCACCACTATATTAAATGTTAGGCAAGTTGATTATGTTTGATTAAAATTACAGCTATCAGAATAGAGTTGGCTGCCGCGTACGGAGAAGGTAGCGATCCTATATATTTGGATGACATTAACTGCGAAGGATATGAGGAGGCCTTGTCAGACTGCTCACATAGAGGTTGGAGTGCTCATAACTGTGCACATTCTGAGGATGCAGGCGTAGTATGTGCTATGCAACAAGGTAAGACATGATGAAAGGTGTAAGGCCTATGAGTGTTTTTCATGTCACACCACCACCATGACCACACGCGAATGATTGATCAAAAGCAACTCAAATCTGCAAACACTAAGGTGTAAGCAAGCATATCTGCTTTTCCGAGTATGACATTGTTTATCCAATACCGAATCACCTGCATGTAATGACCATCTTTATACTTTATAGTTGAGAAGATCATCAGGATTCGAAGTCTATACCGTATGTACGTGAGTGTCGGCATTCAGAGTATCTAATTCAAGAACCATGGACGCACGTCACATGAGGTTGACCTCACTCCCCAAAACAGTGAAACGGACATCCAATGTGCGCAATACGTAAGCTCGACCTCATGGCTCTGATTGGTTAGCGGAATTCAGTGAATATTCAAGCATGCGCAGTAAGTTGATCGGAGTTCGCCCGCGTATGTCGGAGTGTGGCCAGGAGAATATGTCCATTATACTTACTTCTGTTAGTGAACGTTTCGGCAACCACTGTTGCCTTTATCAACACATGATTGGCAATGATTGGTCATATATTGCTACCGATGCTAGATGGTTACCTAGCGACGATTCTCGGGATTTCTAGATAACGTTTCCCCACAAAGCAATAATAGGTCCTCTCACTTGATTCAAGAACATAATGTATATGTTTAATTTAGACGCTTAAAGAGCTATTTAGAAATTTGATTGAGGTTGTTCCCGAAATCTTTAAAGTTTCAAGAATTTTACTTACTTTTAAGCGTTTTCTATTTGCAGTTACCACGCCAGCCTCGTTTAGTGTCCGTTTAGTTGATGGTCCATCACCTAACAAAGGCCGGCTGGAGATATATCATGATGGTCAATGGGGTACAGTCTGCAATGATAATTGGAGCATGGAAAATGCTAACGTGGTGTGTCGTCAATTGGGCTGGATTGGAGGTAAGATCAGTTCTCTTTCTAATAATTCCATGGTTAAATCTAAGCAGATTTCCCTTAAATCGAGACCTGATACTATTGATTCGTTTTTTATATGAAGCGCTTTTCGCACCTTTCGTACCTCGCTATAGGTCTACTATAGATACAGTATAATATTATTTCGTTCGTTGCTGAAGTACTTCGTCAATGGCAGGCGAAGTGGAACAATACGATCCGAGTAGTTTCCTAATCTATTGACACGGCTGTTTGACTGTCCGCTTTATAATTAAAATTATGGGATAAAAAAGATTATATAGTGGCCCTTTTATGGTTTGACCTGATTAAGGTAGTGCTAATGAATAAATACGGTGAAAATTTCAAGAAAATTGTTCGAGCCCTTTTTAAATTATCGGCATTTTTTACTTGATACATAAATGCGGCCGATGAGGGCGCTATTATAGTAAATTATAATATTCAAAGCTCTATTTCTCAGAACTGGCACCAACAAAATGTTCTGAAATTTCTCCAGAAGATGGCCAGCCAGTACACTCTTAGAAAAAATGGTTCGTTTAAGAACCCTTTTTTGTCCCGCGGGGAGCACCTTTTGGCCTAAAAGGTTCTAAAAAGAACCTTAGAATGGTTCTTTGAAGAACTTTCAAATTTTAAATAAGACCTTAAGGTATATTTACTTTTTTGTTTTTATGTAATATGCAAATTCAAGAGAAATGTAAACAAATTTAATCCTTTTAGAACCTTTTTTGGTTCTAAAAGGAACCCTATAGAAATTTCATTGGGTTCCTTTTAGAACCAAAAAAGGTTCTAAAAGGGTTCTTTAGCCAAGAAAATGGTTCCTCAAGCTTCAAGAACCTTTTGGGGAAAAATTATGGAGAACCCTCAATGGTTCTTGGTAAAACGGTAAAAAATGTTTTTAGCCAAGAAGAAATGATTTTTAACAGTTGAAAAGGACTAAATTTGTTTACATTTCTCTTGAATTTGCATATTACATAAAAACAAAAAAGTAAATATACCTTTATGTCTTATTTAAAATTTGAAAGTTCTTCAAAGAACCATTCTAAGGTTCTTTTTAGAACCTTTTAGGCCAAAAGGTGCTCCCCGCGGGACAAAAAAGGGTTCTTAAACGAACCATTTTTTCTAAGAGTGTACAGGGTGTCCCTAAAAGATTGTGCACATGTTTGCGCAACTTGTTGACCATGAAGTCCTAAAGTTTGGTGTAATATGTTTATACACACGGAACGGAAAAACACTCAGCTTTCAGATGCCGTTTATTTTATCTGATTTGGATTTGTCAATCCGGAGATATGGACAATTAACTAGAACTCGATGTTGTGCCACTTTACAGTTTCAAAGGTTTACTCCTAAGATACAACTTCCACTTGAACGATTGCCCTTCACCAGCGTTATGCAAAATAACATTTTTGTATTGAGATTTAATAGGTTTAAATAATAGAATGAGTGCCTGTGTATCCAAGCAGAACTGAATATAAAGATGTTTGTTACATTATTCAAACCAGTCCTTTTGACGAGGTTTCACAAAATGTTTATTGGGCCTACATTTTAAAAACAAGACAGACGTCCATATGGCTGGGTGCGGCCTCAATTTTCCATAGACATGATTGATAGAAGAGGGTGTTCATGGTCTTAAAACATCACAAAACGAGAAGTCCAGCAGAAGAGTCACCAGATAGTTTGCCATTAATTTCTCAAACACTCACATACCATCAAGGAATATACCTATATACAAAGGAGTATTGGAAATGCTTGGTAGATGGTATGGTACAAGCACCAATATGAATAAAGAACATTCTGGAAGACTAAGATATGAAAAGTGGCAGGACACAGTAACACATTAATAACGTGCGGCGTGCAGTTCAGAGGGATCCCAGAATAACTGCTCGTAGAAATCCCTTACCACATATTCCAAGGACATCATTTTTGTTCCTCAGCCTCTTTTAAACAATTCTGGTAAAATGCTCACCTCAATGTTTCAAGACGATTGATGCCCATGGATAGACCAATGTTAGTATCGTTTTGACGCTCATAATCATTTATTCTGTAAAAGTGGCACAACGTCGATGTTGGGTAGCTTTGATAAACGAGATATAGCTCAGGATTGACAAATCCAAATCACATAAAATAAACGGCATATGAAAGCTGAGTGTTTTCCCTTTCCGTGTGTATAAACATATTACAACAAAATTTAGGACTTCATGGTCAACAATTTGCGCAAACATGTGCACAATTTTTTTAGGGACACCCTGTATATTCAGGTATTTGAATCAGTTAAAAACAGAACTGGGCCAGCAAGTTACGGTGTTCTCAGAATAAAACGGACACATTATGTGGGATCAAACAGCCGTGTTGAAAGACCATTATCATGAATGAGCTCTGGTATTAATTCAAACATTTGATAGCAAAGTTCGTTGCAGCTTACTCTCACACAGGAAGGCGGCAATTTTGTTTAAGGTGTGGTGTACGCAACAGTTAATGATATCGGTCCGAATATCAAAATAGTCCCTTTTCAAAGAATAATACATGTATTTGTTTCTAACGTTCTTATTTCGTCGACGAAGCACTTCGGCAAGAGGGACCTGGAGTGGAACAGTACGGTCCGGGTACCGGTGCAATCGTCTTGGACGACGTGGTCTGCGATGGCACGGAAGCCTCGATAATTCAGTGTCTACACAGTGAATGGGGTCGCCATGATTGCACTCACGAAGAAGATGTGGGCGTTACCTGCACAGATATTGGTGAGTATTTGTAAGGACGGACATGCGAATTGTATGCTCTGGTTTCTAGCTTAAAAGTCACTTTTACTATAGACCATTTCAAATCCGAAAATATACGACCACCCGAATGCTTCCGATTAGCCGAGTGATTTGACGCTCGGTTACATGCATGACCTGTCAGCTCCTGACAGGTCATGGCTATGTGCCGGAGAAAAAACCGTGTTTTTCACCCGTCTGCCCGTGTGGTAGATTGCGCTGGTGTTGGTGATAGATTGTATCTCTCACAAAGTTGATGTTGCGGCATTTCAGTAACAACAAACGGTGAGATGAAAGAGATTTGGGGTAATATTTTCACTTTTTACCGTCTGCTCGATACATTTGGAATTTGCCGGTCAGCGCCTTTGTTGATAAAAAAACAAAATAGTCTCATTCCACGTTTTACTTCTCATGTGTGCACGCGCGTATGTAAACATAGTAAATCACTAGGCGGACAACCAAATGCTGTGAATGCGATCAACTGTTGCGAAGAACGCGCAACGCACCTACTGCACGTGACCTGTTTTTCCGAAGATTTCCGATCTCAATTTGAAATGGTCTATAGACTTGTACGACGTTGTTAACACTTTCCACGCGACAGGCGGCAGCAGACGACATTCCAACATGTTTTAAAAATATCGAAATTATTGAATTTCAATACCATATTTGGAATCACCATGAGGAATGCATTGAAATAAATACAAACATGCCTGGTATTGGTTCAGTAATCCTTGAGATTGAAAGTTGAGAAAGGTTTCTGAAAAATCTGTTTTGTATATGGTATTACTATTAGCCGCGTGAAAAGTGTTAATGTAACATTTTCAATCACCCATCATTTTCATGTGTTACGACTATAGGGCCTACTTGTTGAGGATATGGTAAAGCATTAAAATATAGATTGATATGTGTTTCTATTCAGAGCAACTCAGGATAAAAAAAAGATATTTTTTTGGAAAAAACTCCTTTCAGAAAACGTATCATAGCTTGACACCAATTTTGAAAAAGTTAGAATGTTAACATTTTGACACTTTTTCACTTCCCACAGGAGTTCGATTGGTAGGCGGATCTTCTAATACTGAAGGTCGTGTTGAGGTTTTATACCATGGTATGTGGGGATCTGTGTGTGATGATGGTTGGGATCTCAACGAAGCGACGGTAGTGTGTAGACAACTTGGATTAGGACGTGCTACTGGGGCGCCCCCTAACGCCCATTTTGGATCAAGTGATGGCCCGATTCTTTTAGATCAGGTATGTATAGATGGGGTGACATGTGACGTCACACCGGGCAAAACGTGGCTAGTTGCTATTGTTCTTTGCCCGGTAGTTTGCGCACGCATCCTGTTTTGTTTAGGACCCGTGCTTTTAAAACTCGCGCCAAAGCATTATAAAGGGCAATACGGCATAGCGGACAGTGTTGTGGCCATATGCTGTTCCCTCAAGCGTGTATCGACAGTCCAGTCCCTTCGCCCGTTGCGTTTGTTGATAAACATTGGATGTAAACAACGGTCACCTCATCTATAGCGAAGGGATATTATTAATTTAGTTTAATTCTATAATATCTTTAATTATGCGCATAAACATTTTTCTAACTTGAAGTTTAAGATTGAATAATGGCCACATAATTTCACGCATTCATTTGCATTAATATATTGGTGAACATATTAAATTTCAAATAAAATAAGCTGGAAGAGGTAATAATAAGTGCATATGATTAAATTAATTAATTAATTAATTAATTAATGTATTATAACAATTCTCGGTTCTGACACTACAAGTCCCCTGCCTACCCCAATACCCGCGGGTAACACAACATTACGCAACCCATCCGGCATGTCCGGGGTCAGTGTTCATTGATCTCGGATCTGGATGAGAAAGTCTATTTTCCTTAGGGAGCAGTTCCATTTATACGCGATAAATTTATCGCGACTGTATCGGGGCCTGATATGTTTTGGACCCGATGTTTTTCAAGTTGATTCGTGATAAAATAGTCATCAGGCCCCGATAAAATAGACATCGGGGCCCGATACGAGGCCTCTGCCATACCCTGGGGTATGTTTAGCAAATAGAGCGGGACATCGTTTAGCAAATACACGAGGATAATACAATTTACGTTAAACATCCATAATCAATAACATTATCTCTAAAAACATGAAATGCTGAATTTGTACCTTACAACTAGAATAAATAACCCGAAGCTCTATTTACATACCGACCACTTATCTTTCGTTATATTTAAACAAGCGGTAATACGCTTCGCGATAAATAATCCTTTGCTACTCGCAACTGTTCGCGATAAAAATCTCATCGGGGCCTGATAAAAAACTCATCGGAGCCCGGAACATTCTCGCAATTTTTATCGCGTACAAATGGAACTGCTCCCTTATATAGGTTAAGAGTTTACCGGGTTCGCCGTCGAAGAAGTTTTAACCTGTCAAGCTTTCGTCAGGATTAGCTCTGACTTCTTCAAGACCGAATTATTATAATATTAGGCTATATAGCAGAACATAGATATGACCACTTCTCTATTATAATCATCATTTGGGCTATACCCTGCACGATGATTTGAGAGTAGGTGCCCCTTTCCTACTATATTGGTGGCTCTGAAAAGAGCCGTTCAGATGGGTTGACCCTTGTCCACTGATGGTGGCTCTGGAAAGAGCTCTCAACGTAGGTTGCAGCTGGCCTACTATAATATTTGGCTCTAAAAGAACTTATAACCTATATATCCCTAAGGACTGCCCCTTGACCAATGGAAATAACGTAGACTGTCCCTTGTATAATACAGACTACAAAAAGTTGTTTGCACAGTATAAGTACCTTTTCCCCCTTATTGTATTGGTGTAAGGTCGAGTGCTCAGGAGATGAACTGGATTTGCTGCAGTGTAGACGTGCAGATTGGGGTGTCCATAACTGCCAACATAACGAAGACGCCGGTGTCACTTGTTCTGGTCAAGAAACCAGGGTAGCAGGATCAGGTATGTACTTTATGGTGGAGAAGATCTTGACAATGGGATTTTGCTATCCATGTATTGTGATAATGAACAGTTTAGGGATGGCATCCAGATTCGTACGGATTGAAAACCGTAGATCGGAGAGGGTAAACGCACTGGGATAAACGGACAGTTCTGTGTAGATAAACGGAACGCGGTTAAATAATGACCAACCAATACGTGTTTAGCCTTGCTTAGCGAACGCATTGAACAACTCCCGTGAACGGACATCCATTGCGTTTACCCTCTCCGGTCTACGGTTTTCAATCCGTACGAATCTGGATGCCATCCCTTATCTTAGAGTTTTAGAAAATTTATTGTACGCAAACTATTGGCCAGTCAGAGCGCGCCACGCCGGGGCAATGTTTGCCTCTGAACTGAGAGCGCGATTTCAAATCACCGTTTGTCTTGAATCAATTATGAAGTCCGTCAAGTATGATAATGACGTAAAACATCTTTAAAATTGTGATTATTGAGTTGACTGAATGATTATTTAATATAAAATTTAAATGAAAATCAGTGAAATATGTGATTTTGTGTGATTATGATTTGACAGTGTTTTCTACGATTTAATAAGTTTTCGCTCGGTTTTGAAAGATATCAACTACGTACGTATTACATCACAACACGTTGCATGAGCAGACAGGAAATGGTTGCGTTTATACATGTACTTACTAAGTATATTCATATTGCTCCCGGATCATACAAAAGGAATAACATAAAAATACCCTATCTGATTTCACTGACATTCTGTCAGTAGTTTTACAAGACCAATTTTCAACTCAGTGTTTAATTAGAATTCTGGAAAATACCATTATTTAATAAACTACATTTATAAAGCGCAAAATACAAAGGTTTCTAAGCGCTATACAATACAACATGCACAACATATACACTATAAACAACAACCAAATTGACATAAATACAACAATGCAATACAATTACTTGAACATGAATGTTTTGAGTTTGGATTTAAATTGATTAATTGACTCAGCTGAACGGATATTGACAGGGATATTGTTCCAGAGTTTGGGTGCAGCAACTGCAAAGGCACGGTCGCCATAGGATGATGTTTTGACCCGAGGTCCTGGTTTTAATGCGAGTTGGTTTGAAGAGCGAAGAGGTCTGTGAGTGGTGAAGGATATGAGATTGCGGATGTAGGTAGGAGAAAGTCCATTTACTGCCTTAAAGGTTAAAAGGAGAACCTTGAAGCGTATTCTGTCCTTGACAGTAAGCCAGTGGAGGTCACGTAGAATGGGTGTGATATATTCGTGGCGTTTAGTATATGTAATAAGACGAGCGGCAGAATTTTGAACTCTTTGAAGAGATGACAGAAGGTTGTTTGATAGGCCATACAATGTTTGAGAGCGAAAGAGAGAGAGAGATAGGGGGTGGCGGTACTTTCGTTACTCATGTTAATATATTCTCTCACGCACGCACAGACGACGGTGGACACGAACGGCCGTTAATTTTGAATTTCCGTTGGTTTCAATGTAACAATGGATTTTGATTATATGACCCCATAAAATTCATCACACGTTGGAACTAAAACCACTGTGGGTGGCTAACCATCCGCAGTGTCAGTATCATCTTTTGAATTTAAACCGTTGTTAAGCGTTCGTCCCATTCACTTGATCACGTAACGTCGTTCGCATATTTTAACCTGAATACTCGTGAATACGACCGTGTCCAGCGTCGTCTGGTCACGCATCTATTTCAATAGTGCCCTCATAGTCCTACATCTAATAAGTTACGCACACTACGTCAGATGTATCTCTCCGTTTAGAATATTTCCTAAACGAAGGCATGTGCAGTATAGGGCATAGTTCTGTAAAATGCAATAATAGTGATAACATACGGTATAATACATCATCAACATTTTCGTTTGATTTAAAAGGGCTTACAACAATACGCTTAGTCGACGGCGCTTCGTTATTTGAAGGACGTGTCGAAGTTTTTTACAATAACGAATGGGGCACAGTATGCGACGATAGCTGGACAATAGAGGACGGTAGCGTCGCTTGTCGTCAACTTGGTTACGGTGACGTCATCAGTGTGGAAGAGAGAGCCTTTTTTGGACCGGGAACCGGAAGTGTTCTTTTAGATGAGTTGCAATGCATTGGATTTGAGTCGTCGTTGGGGGAGTGTAATAGTAGGGGATGGACCATTCACGACTGTGGACATGCCGAAGACGCAGGCGTTGTCTGTGACTTTCCAGGTAAAGCTACAACGTATTTTAATTGATTTGAGCATGCGCACTTGAGTTACGGGACGTCTAGCAAGACATTGCCAAATTCAGTTTTCGACGGTATGCTTTTTAAATATCCACGTTCTGTAAGGGCCTTTTAGCGCACTGCTTTCTGTTAAAATCCTATAAATAAACTAAACAATAACATTAGCATTATTGCGATCGAATTTGATGACTAGCGTAACGTAGGCCAAATGAGCAAATCTCGGCTTCCCGTTCAATATGGGTCCTGCAATATCGCTGCTGCCTAGGATTTGACTTTTGCATTTATTTTCACGGATATTTAACTTGTTACACACTTGTAAATCATAACTTTGATCAATGTTATATGTTTTTAAACATATAACATTTTATATATAAATTTTGAACTTGTGCAAAATTGTTTTAAAAGCCAATACTTCATGATCCGTGTTTCCTTATTATTGCCCATCCTTCTCTGACCGTTAGTGGTGCCCTTACCGAGAACTACTATCGTTCGAAAACCGCGGCAATGGTCAATGATAAGTAAAAGGGATAATGAAGTCGATTAGTCTTATAGCGGCCCGCCGACGCACTAAGTATATTATACAATCGCAAAAGTGAGGTTCAAAATTAAATCAATTCAAACGTCATTTTCAATCGCTACACGTAAAAATTATACAGGTCTCATAATTGGCATACAGTTTCAAGTTATTATCTGTTTAAGTTTCGTAATCCCTTACAAATAGCTCTCCATTAATTTTTGAAAATTGATTCGTAGTGTCGGAAGTGACACCCGAAGAACACAGCGTCCGTTTAGTGGGTGGGGGCATGACCTCGGAGGGACGAGTTGAAATCTTCCACAACGAACAATGGGGAACTGTTTGCAATGACGGATGGGACATGACCGATGCCAATGTAGTCTGCCGTATGCTAGGCTTCTCCGGGGCACTCAGGGTGGAGATGGATGCCTTCTTTGGTCCAGGTGTTGGGGCGATATGGTTGGACGATGTCCTATGTACCGACGCGGATGTGATGTTGGCGGAATGCGCCAATGATGGATGGGGTAGACATGATTGTACACATTCGGAAGACGCCGGAGTCGTGTGCATACCCGTAGTCGGTGAGTTTACATTTCACATTTCTGAATTGACCAGGTACATAATTTACAGTTTGGTGTCAAGTCAAAAGATGAACCTTTACTAATGTATATCGTTCGGAACACATGAGCGCTTTAAATCTGTTTGGGCTTGACACAACAACTGAAGATAACGACGACGACGTCGATAATGATGATGATGATGCTGATGATGATGATGATGATGATGATGATGATGATGATGATGATGATGATGATGATGATGATGATGATGATGATGATGATGATGATGATGATGATGATGATGATGATGATGATGATGATGATGATGATGATGATGATGATGATGATGATGATGATGATGATGATGATGATGATGATGATGATGATGATGATGATGATGATGATGATGATGATGATGATGATGATGATGATGATGAAGATGATGATGATGATGATGATGATGATAATGATGATGATGACGATGACGACGACGTTGATGATGATGAAGACGATAATCATGACTACGATAACTATGACGACGACGAATACGAGGACAATGACAATATCGATCTCGATTCTCGATTAAGATGATGACGATTCCTATGAACGCTCAATAACGGCCCGTTCATACTTTTGTCGTTGAGCGACATCGACGGATATAGGCGCATGTTGAAGCAATGCCAATTTTTTTATATCTATCGACGTCGCGCAATGCCCAACGACAGGAGAATGAACGAGTCATAACATTTTATTGTAGGTTTATCGTCAGGTGTTCCATCTGGAAGCGTTCGGTTAGTTGGCGGATCCTCACCTACAGAAGGACGAGTTGAGATCAACATAGCCGGTACATGGGGCACCATCTGTGCACACGGTTGGGACCTGATGGATGCTAATGTGTTATGCCATCAGTTGGGGTTTGGTAATGCCATTAGGGCGGACGGCGGTGCCTCATTTGGACAGGGTACTGGAGAAGTGTTTCTGGAGAACGTGGCGTGTGTTGGTAGTGAGAATATGCTGACGGATTGTCAAAGTGATGGCGATAGGAGTAGTGGGTGCGGTCATGAACAAGACGCAGGTGCTGTATGCGGTGATGAAGGTGCGTATTATACAGTGCAAGCCCGGGGTATAGTACATGTGTAAGGCTGTAAAGACCCCGTAAACTTGCCTGCTACGAAGAAGTCCCGGGTTCAATCCTCAGCTTATTGCGAGTGTCTTTGTCCCAAATATTCCTTATTGCGTTGTAGTAACATAAAGAATGCATCCTGTTAGGGTTACTTTGCCATTATTTTCCCTTTAGGTTAAAGTAAAAGCTGTACTGTTAGTATCAGTGCATAGTCAAAAACCAAATTTCAACCGAGTAATTGTTCTAGGAGACTAATTTATGTGCACCCAACGAAGAGGAAACTCCAAAGTACACGTAA
Source organism: Ophiura sarsii (assembly GCA_035610835.1). NCBI lineage: Eukaryota > Metazoa > Echinodermata > Ophiuroidea > Amphilepidida > Ophiuridae > Ophiura > Ophiura sarsii. Next base: position 27,594,937 of record CM069444.1, on the reverse strand, counting down.
CATAACTCATAAAATGGGAATCTGCAAAAAACCCCACTAAATAGGCCTTAGGCTGATCAGGATAAACAGGGTGCCCAGGGAACCAATGTGCAAATATGTGTAAGTTAAGTATGCTCTTGGCATCTAAAAGTTACCGGAACGTGCCCAGTAAGGTTGAGTCAATACCTTGACATATGCGGTTGAGTTCTAAGCCCAGTACTCAATCTATCTAAACGTGGTCAGTCAATATAACTGACGGTAGATTTAAGTTATTTTTTCCTTGATTTAGTCAGCTTTTCATGAGCTGTCACGGTTCTGTCATCTTGATTTAGTCAGCTTTTCATGAGATGTCACGGTTCTGTCATCTTAAGAACGAGATTATTTAAATATTGCCACCTACTTTCGTTATTTAGAGCCATCGAGCCACGTCCGATTGGTAGGAGGCGTATCACCAAGCGAAGGACGGGTGGAAGTGTTCCACGATGGTGCTTGGGGTACCATTTGTGACTCGGCATGGGACATCAACGACGGTCGTGTCATTTGTCGGCAGCTTGGCTTCAGTGACGTCACATCAATAAAGGACCGTGCCTTCTATGGACAGGGTGAGATGTGTGAAATCATTTTCGATGTCAACCAGGGAAAAACCTAACAGTTGATGTTTTCCCACCTTTTTCAGTTCATTGTTTCGCGGAACTTTAACCCCAGATCTGGGTTCAGTTAAAGTGAAAGCTGAAATAACCCTGACACAGTGGAGTCATAAATAAAACTTCCAGGATGAAGACTATGGGCGGATTCTTAAATGAAAATAGGAACTGCCATAGGCAATTACAGGTTTCAATTGGGGGTTGTGGTTCTCGAGGTTCAAATGGTTAATACGAAATAAAAGCTTCAGAAAATCGAAATGGTTGATGTACATTCCGTTGGAATGTCACGTTGCTGACATAATGAAATATCATTATCCTTAATTGATATCTTCAGAAAACTGAATAAGTTAATGATAATGTACATTCCTTTTAGATGCAGGTTTTAAAACTATAGTATACTTCCCTTCCACGCAGTTCCACGAGACAGTGACGTCACTATGTCATTCACTGATCATAGTGAATTACCGCGCGCGCCTTCCTGAGGCGCTGGTGTATACACACCCGCGTAGAAAACCAAAGGATGAATATACGCATACGTAAATGCTGCGTTTGTAAAGTTACGTTACTGTCCAGAGGAAATGAAATAGTCTTTAAAGGGTTTAGCATACTCCACAATGCTCCAACGCTGAGCGCAAGCGTTGACCTCAGCTCCATTTTCCAATCAGACTGCGTCATTTTGTTGTGGCGGAGCTACTACGCATGTGTGAGAGCGCAAAGAGTTCGAGCGCTGTGTAATATGCTGAGCGCTTATAATTAATAGATTAAACATGTCATTATTTGTAGGAAGTGTTTGTAAAGTTACGTCACTGTCTAGAAGAAGCGAAATAGATTTTAATGGGTTCAGCATACTCCACAACACTGAGCGCAAGCGTTGGCCTCAGCTCTATTTTCCAATCAGACTGCGTCGTTTCGTCGTGGCGGAGCTACTACGCATGTGTGAGAGCGAAAAGAGTTCGAGCGTTGTGTAATATGCTGAGCGCTTATAATTAATAGATTAAACATGTCATTATTTGTAGGAAGTGGACCGGTATTTCTGGCGGACGTCGACTGTGACGGGACAGAGAGCGCCATCAGCAAATGCCGTCACCCGGCTTGGTATGAGGTACAGCCTTATTGCTCGCATAATAGAGATGCAGGCGTTATGTGCCGTGTGAGCTCCTCAGGTAAAGAAGAGAACACATTTGTGCTGTTTCTGACTGCAAATATATTGTGTCAAATATTATAAAACTATATGAATATTCTGATATTCATTATCAGTCTTTTATTTAACAAAATATGTATCTACAATACCAGTATTAGGTTTCTTGTGATTCTAAAGATGTCTGACATCACTCATTTTACTGGTGCCAATTGTTAGTCTAATGAATTTTGAGACGCAGATGACTTCAAAACAGCATCTTGCGTTGTAATACCGGTAAATATTCTAAATTTGTTGGCAATATTTAACCGAAGCATTTTTATTTCAATCATAACATGGTATTTAAAAAAAATGAAACTGAAAACCCCTTTATTCCTTGCATAATTTGTTATTATTCAGGGATTCATAATAACGTACGTCATAATTCAGTAGACAAGCGCTTATTCTTCTTAATGGGTTTTGGAGACAGACGACGCTGGACACGGGCGTATTCACGAATATTCAGGTTAAAATATGCGAACGAGTTACGTGATCAAGTGAATGGGACGAACGCTTAACAACGGTTTAAATTCATAAAATGATACCACTGGAGTTGGTTATCCAACTCCAGCGGTTTTTTTGAAATAATTTAGTTCCAACGTGTGATGAATTTTATGGGGTCATAATAATCAAAATCCATTGTTACATTGAAACGAACGGAAATTCAAAACTAACGGCCGTTCGTGTCCACCGTCGTCTGTGTTTTGTGGTAGATTGATGACGCCCTCTGGATCAGTGTGTTGACAAGCTTATACTTCAACATTTGTCTGTAATTTCAGTACCGACGCATTTTGTTAAAAACAAATCACAAATTATATTGTATTGAAATCTTATTTGTCAGATGGCTATTTAAATGTTAGACTATCCAATAGCAATAAAGTTCACAATACTTTGGAGGGACGAGTCGAGGTGTATCAGCAAGGAGTCTGGGGCAGCGTTTGTGGTAGGAACTTTGATCTGAACGCCGCCGCCGTGGTATGCCGTCAACTTGGTTTTGCAGGTTTGTGTGACGTTTTAACTTGCCCAAGTTGCCTAAAATAGTTGTATTGTTTTATATACATGATTAAAGTTGTACTAAGAGATGTTTGAGGTTTTTTTAAAACAAAATTTACATAATCATTATAATTGGCCATTATTGTTGTTTCTACTCACAAAAAAGCAGAAAAACTTAAGCAGATTAAAACAATGTTGAAATATGTTGAAATATCATCGCCATTTATTGAAAACTTTTTTTAAAAACGCCCTCTATGTAATATCGTTTGTAATTTGAATCGAAAAGAAAAATAGCGTAACGCTGTTTACCATAAAATGCTGTACGAACCGGGGATGGAATATTTTGAAACGACGTTTTATTGCACAAAGACGGCTGTAAGTTTGTGTATGTAATACAATTGTAAAAATGTAGAAATCTCGGTTTTTAACCTTATTGAGGGCGCAGCCTTCAACACATCTCTTAGTACCCCTTTAAGTGTCATATGCATAGCCGCACTCATTACACAATGATGTCATAAACTCGAATCTGTTCGTGTTTGATGTGAACATTTATATATTTGACCTTTTTTGTTAGCTATATTTTAACGTTATATTGTATGCTATAAAAACGGTACAAACCGCCCGAGATTGACATTAGTTTATGAAAAAATTGTGAACAATTATGGTCGATGTTTTTCACATGGGGGATCATACAAGGGTACATGGGGTTCATTATGATGTTTAGGCCTAAAAATAATCTATCGGTTGCAGTGAGGTGTCATATTTGAACTTGCAATGGCTACTGAATACTGATCAATACACGTAGACTCTTTTAAAGTTCATGGATATTAATGATAGTGCGCCGTACCTAAAACATTAGGGAGCTTTCGATTTGCACGACGGATGAATTTAGGACGGTTGAATGACACTTTGAGTCATGTGCGCATGCGTCAAATTTGTCAACCGTTGGTCCTGAAAATGTTACATCACATAAAGCGACTAACAACCGTCGTGGTGACGACGGCAACGTTTTGTGTTTTACCGTCGTAAAAAGCGTCCGTCGTGCATATCGAAAGCTCCCTAATTATATTATTGTACCACGACATCACTATTTACAGGAGCTGTCATAACGAGGAACTTTGCATTCTACGGAGAAGGCGCAGGTCCAATTCATCTGAGTGACGTCGATTGCAGAGGTCAAGAATATAACCTTGGAAGCTGCCCTCATGCGGTAGGGAGCGCGGGTAGATGTACGCATGCTGAAGATGCCGGCGTCGTATGTCTAGCCGCTTCTGGTAATAATTTGCTTAAAAAGATACTCCAGTAGTTATGAGTAGTTATTGATTTAATAATTGATGTAAATTGTTAAGGCAAAAAAAGAAGAAAAGGTTTGTGTCAAAGCTTGCGCGCGCATTGGTTTTGAAATGTCAAAAATACCGCGTCTGAAATGCAGGAAATTGTAAAATCAATTTTGTTTTTCCCTACAAATTTTTATTTCGAGTTTTTATTAAAAATATTGGCAGATTTTCCTTTTCTCAAACTTTTACATGATTCAGTTCTTCAAAAAACGCTGCACAATTGTTCTTTACACAATTACATCACAATATTCATTTCAAATAGAAAAAAACCAATATCAGAAAGTGTCAACGGTTGCAAATAGTAAGAGTAAAAATTGACACACAAATAAAAAAATGTAAACAAAAAATAGAAGAAAAAAAAACCGCGCGCGTCGCCCGATTTTGAAGCCTTCGCAAGCTTTGAGACAAACTTTTTTTGTTTGTTGGCCTAATCGTATTGAATTATTTGCATCAGCAGCGTAGAATAGTAGGCTACTATTGCCTTATTGTGAGTGTATCAGCGTAGGATAGTACTATCGCCCTAATGTGAGTGCATCAGGGTAAGACAGCACTATTGCCCTTATGTGAGTGCATCAGGGTGAGATAGTAATATTGCCTTTATGCGAGTGTATCAGAGCGTAGGCTAGTACTATTGCCCTAATGTGAGTGCATCAGCGTAGGATAGTACTATTGCCCGAATGTGACTGCATCAGCGTAAGATAGAAATATTGCCTTAATGTGAGTGCATCAGCGTGGGATAGAAATATTGCCTTAACGTGAGTGCATTAGCGTAAGATAGTACTATTGCCCTTATGTGAGTGCATCAGGGTGAGATAGTAATATTGCCTTTATGCGAGTGTATCAGAGCGTAGGCTAGTACTATTGCCCTTATGTGACTGCATCAGCGTAGGATAGTAATATTGCCCTAATGTGAGTGCATCAGCGTAGGATAGTACTATTGCCCTAATGTGAGTGCATCAGCGTAGGATAGTACTATTGCCCGAATGTGAGGGCATCAGCGTAAGATAGAAATATTGCCCTAATGTGAGTAGAAGAGCGCATGCGTGGACATAATGATACATGAACTCGCCAATTATAGAAAATGATGTCATTCTGAATAAACAAACACCGCGTGCTAGATATATACTTTTCGCCCTGGTGAACTCAAGTATACAATTGAGTGGAAGATAATAATTACTTTTCATTCGGTGAAATATGAGCTTCATTATTTAAATCATACCACGAAAGTATTATTTTTATTCTACTTATTTAACGTTTTGTATGATACATGTATTTATGTGTCGATATGCAATATGATTATCGGTTCCATTTATACGTTACAGGAAATGCCTTTCCATTCACTAGCCTGGAGATGATCATAGCCGGTTCCGTTGTAGTTTTGATCTTCATCATGGTCATAGTTCTTGTCGTTGTCTGTTGGCGTTGCCGACAAACAAACACCAACGACCGACAAACACACCACGCGACACCCGACGCATCCCCGGTGCCCATGCACAGGCTTCGCCGACGACGTTCCAGTACACCGAATGAGTACGGGACGGCATCGTACTCGGCTCGTCGGTGTCTACCGTCGGAAAACAGTTCCCCTTACGAATCCTGCATGCCTACATCGGCATCATGTGGGACGACGTTTGCTATGGGAGATTATGAGCCCATGGACGGCAAATCGAAGGCTCTGCACCTCAGTTTTCCAAAAGAGCCTCCGCCTTATTCGAGACCTCTGGGCACTACGCCGGAATACCCGCCCGAATATCCACCACCGCCATCGCCAAGACCAAAGTGTGTTGACTCGTTTGTTCCATCATGTGACGATCCCAACGATCCATTCAGCATTTATCAGGAAGTGGACGAATATCTAATTCCGGGCACAAAACCGACGTCAAATAATGATGTTCCTCAAGAACATTCAAACGATGTTTCTCAGGAACTATCAACCGAAGAAGTTACGCAGAACCAGTATAGTAGTCGTGTCGTAGAACAAACGGAAATGATGGAGGAATAATGAATGATCATAACGTATCTACCAGGACGCACCCAGTTAAACAGTCTTTTGACCTTAAAGGTGAACTAAGAGATGTTTAAGTGTTTTTTTTACAAAATGGCCATTATTGTTGTTTCTACTCACAAAAAAGCAGCAAAACTTGATTATAGCATCCATGATTAAAGCAATGTTTAGATATGTTGAAATATCATCGCTATTTATTGAAACTCTTTTTAAGAACGCCCTCTATGTAATATCGTATGTAATTTGAATCGAAAAGAAAATTAGCGTAACGCTCTTTACCATAAAAGGCTGTCAGAGCCGGGGATGGACTATTTTGAAACGACGTTTTATTGCACAAAGACGGTTGATTTTTTCTTAATCTGTACAGTTGTAAGTTTGTGTATGTATATAATACAATTGTAAAAATGTAGAAATCCCGTTTTTTATCCTAATTGAGGGCACAGCCTTCAACACATCTCTTAGTACCCCTTTAACTCGTGTATCTCATAATTATAATATGGCACATCATGTATAACAGTGTGTCGGACTTTTATTAGTGTCTCTCGTTCTTTCTGTCTCCCCCAAGTTTTATAACAAAATTATGTAAATATCTATCATGTTCATAGCAAGGAGAGATTTTCTAAGCTATTCAGACATGCTAAAACCCAACAGTTTCAGAGGGCTCCGTCCCTGACACCCCGCTAAGGGCTTTGCCCCTGGACAACACCATCTGGACCTGCTGACTTTAAGTGCTAACACTCTAAAGATTTCTCGTCCCCCTTAACTTCAAAAGCCTGGGTCGCCCCTGATATACCCCCACATTTCAAGACGGATTAACGCCCCTGCCAACAGTGAATTTTTTGACAAATCACTATTGGTAACATGTGTACCTAGTATTGCCCGATACTAACAGTGTTTTTAAAAACGTTCCAGTATCGTTCGATACTGGAACACAATTTGGTATTCCAGTATCGACCGATACTGGAACAGTGAAATCGTACCAGTATCGAGCGATACTGGCAACTTTTATGTTCCAGTATTCAACGATACTGGTGTGGACCCTCCGGTACAGCCTCCGTAAAACTGCCGTAACTTCTTCATTATTCATTTAATTTATATGAAAGTATACATTTTCTTGAAGAAAAGGGTTCAATGAATCCAACCTTGAACATGAAATTGACCATTTTGAAAAAAATATAAAAAACATGTTTTTTGACCCATTTTAGGTTTTGTTAAGATAACTAAAAATAGATGTTGTCAAATTTTGTCGTTGTTCTAGTTTTATTATAATCCTGATAAAATTCCCCAGGAAGAATTTTTATTTTTATTTTTTTACTAACTGATTTAGATTTTTGAATTATTGACCAAAAAGTGCAAAAAAACCGTGATTTTATACCTCCAAAATCATGAAAATCATGAAAATAACATTTTTGGCACTTTTTGGTCAATAATTCAAAAAATAAATAAGATATTCAAAAAACAGCTTTTATATACATCATATTAATAGTACAAAAGTTACAGCGCTTGATAAAATTCACGTTGTGAGGGTTAACAGCCCCCTTATCTATAGTTCAGTTTGACAATATATTGCTTATAATAACAGTGTTTTTATATCATTATTTATCTGCGAAATAGAATCATTAATCGTTTTTAATATAGGCCTAGTTGAGTTAATTAAGGCACCAAAAAGTGCAAATTATTGACCAAAAAGTGCAAAAAAACCGTGATTTTATACCTCCAAAATCATCAAAATCATGAAAATCACATTTTTGGCACTTTTTGGTCAATAATTCAAAAAATAAATAAGATATTCAAGAAACAGCTTTTATATACATCATATTAATAGTTCAAAAGTTACAGCGCTTGATAAAATTCACGGTGTGAGGGTTAACAGCCCCCTTATCTATAGTTCGGTTTGACAATATATTGCTTATAATAACAGTGTTTTTATATCATTATTTATCTGCGAAATAGAATCATTAATCGTTTTAATATAGGCCTAGTTGAGTTAATTAAGGCAATTCTCTGTAAAATAGACGAATATCTTGATACTTTTTGTAAACTATGTAGTTAACCATTATCAAAAGTTGGCTAAGTAGGCCTACATGAGGAAATTCATTCAAAAATGCACTGTATAATTACTTTTTAAATCATCGTTATTCTATAGTAATGTTATTGCAAAGCAAATGTAATTCAAATTGATCTGTACATGCATTGTCTTAACACTTACCATATACAAAACAGATTTTTCAGAAACCTGTCCCGAATCTCAAGGTCTATCTCAAGGACTACTGAACCAATACTAGGCATGTTTGTACTTATTTTAATGCATTTCTCTTGTTCAAACATTTTGTGATTTTTGGAATGTCGTCTACAGACGCCTGTCGCGCGTGGATAGTGTTTTAAGGATCAGAAACAAATAAAATTAATGAAGATTTTGCAAATAATTATTCAGTCTTAAACCGCTTAGTTTTAAGGAATGAAATCGGAAAAATATCTTTTGTATATTTTTGACTCATATTTCATTATATGAAGAGCTTAGTGACATAAGGCGCTAACTCCCTTTTTGTCGAAATTGAGTTATGTGCAGAACACGAAAGAGAGTTAAAAATACTCATCTTTTAACGTTTGTTCTACATATGTAGCATGTTCGGGTCCAAAGTTATGGCCCTCGGTAATTTCCGGAAATTAGTGTAAATTTCCGGAAATTCGAATTTAATATACTATTTTTAAGCCAAAATTTCGGAAATGGAGAGATATATATTTTGTATATTTTGGTCTCATATGACATATAATAAACATGACAGTATTTTTGAAGAGATCGCTTAAAACATATAGAATAGTCTTCTTACTCTCGTGTGGCTGTGGCAAAGATCATACATTTAACTATTAAATTGAAAATTCAATCTCTAGAATGTTTGTTGTTCTTGATAACATGAAACGGTTTAGGAAATCCATGAATTTGGTTTTAATATTGAAGTGACAATGTCTGATCTCGTAAGTCTTATCCGTTGAATAGTGCAGTTCGTATTTTATTTCAAATGGTTATTGCAAAAAGAATACTTGATTATCTATATAGTTCAGTTTGACAATATTTTGCTGAAATTAATAGTGTTGTAATCTTTATTTTTTTCTGCGAAACAGAATAATTAATTATTGCTTGATATCGTTGAGTTAATTAAGATTTATTGCTTGATATCGTTGAGTTAATTAAGATTTATTGCTTGATATCGTTGAGTTAATTAAGATTTGAATTTATTGACGAATATCTTGGTATATCGTCGATTTTGACCACATAACGATTCCTTCCCCTTAAAAGTTTGATACTAACCTAACCGCCGGTAAGCAAGCTTTTCGAGGGTAATACATTTTTCCCCGCATACCCCATTTCTTAGATTTATATAACACCACCTGTTTATTGACAGGGCACTTCCTACCCTACCATCGCTCTCTCAAGCATGGCCCAAGGTTCTAGGCGTGGTATCATTCCTTGGATAATTTACTGGGTGGAATAAGAAGCCCAAAGTGTGACTTTTGAAAGTGGTTGTGTTAAAAGATTTTGTAAAAGTTCCAATTTCGAGAGAAGTTACGATATAGTATCCCTAGAGCAGATTTTAATTTGAAAAATTTGCCCAATGGGGCTAAAAGTCAACATATGTGGCAAGACATGGCAAGACATGTGGCAATACCGAAGACAGCCTTTTGGGACCTGTCATGGTTCCAGGTTGTCCTTACCATGGCAGGTAATAGAGGAGGAGGCCAATCGCGACACTACTCAAACGAGATATGTTTGTAGCCGCCTATTCATTGCTAGGCGTATGCGTAATTCACTTATTAACGTCGTAAGAATAACCCTCCTTGAATGAAGTGGCCTTTGAAGACTATTGTTTAGCCGCGATCGACCTCCATGCTCGAGCGGTTTTGATGTCACTTGTTTATCATGTCTATAGAGGCCTTGCACGGGATTTGGTCGGCTTTACAGAAAGGAATCAACCACGCGTCGTCATTCACAGCATTCATACAATCCATTCAGTCTATTCTTTGAATTAACGCCGGATTTTTGAAAGTGATGTAGACTCGCATGGATACAATGGGATTTTTAGCTTCTTATAGTTTCGGGGAACTAAGTTCAGTAGTCTGCCTCGATTCTGCTGTATGCATCAGAAATGTAGCAATATTTGATTCAATATTACATTTTTCGGTCAACTTCGGTCACGATCATATCATCATAAATCGGTACGATATACGAGTAAGTTTATTTTGAACTATGTCTGAATTACAGGAAATTGCAAGAAATACGTGAAAATGAACAAATTGTCGGACTTATTTCCTAATAATTCACAGTTTGGGAATCAAATTTCCCTAAACAGAATGACGTATTTAATAATTCGTAACTTCCCGAATTTACCGCCGATTTCGGTAGATGTTTTGCTGAAATGTTCGTTTCCCTGAGATCTCTTTCGGTGGTGTAAAATATTATCACCCCTGCTGGCGAGGGACCAAACATCCATTATCTTAATTAAGAAAATAGATGTTATGCCACTCGTACGCATGCGGGATAAAAACAGTTTTAGTGTGATACGTACACGGGACATCAAAACCACTCGAGTGTGGAGGTTGGTCGCGGCTATACACATGTCTTGAAAGGCCGATTCAAGGAGGATTATACTTACGATATACAATAGGGTGATAATTGATCATGAAAGAAGGGAATAGGATTAGAAATAGGGCTAATCTGCGGGTCGGCTCCTCCTCTATTACCTGCCATGTCCTTACGCAAGTACTAGCTTGATGGCCAGTCAACCTGTCAAAAATATATCGCAAAATATACAGGTAACTGGAACGTAATGCGATTGGACCGCATAATAATTTGTAATGAGTTGTAGTCTATACAGGTACGGTTTAATTTGTGTAAAAAACATGCGAACCATATCGGAAAACAATTCGTGTCAAAGTATAATAGAGTTGATTTGATTTGATTTTATTCAGAATATTATCCAACTAACAAGAACGAAAAGTATTGCACACGATACACATATTATAAAACTACTGATCAAAATGATATCATGCTAAGGATAACCCTTTAAGCTAAAAACTCACTTCCAAAGGGGCCCTTATATACAAATAAGAAAAGTTATATACACACAACAACACCAAACATTTACGGTTGATACACTCAGCTTCAGGACTACTGCACATTAGAACACAGTAATTACTATCATTGTCACATGTGTACATTTATGACAAATGTAAATGTTTTTATTTCAAACCTAAAGGGATTCGCAGTAGTATTGAAGATTCAAAAATATATGATTTGCTTCAGAATTCAAGATGTACAATAACAATGGTCATTTATGCTGTAAGCATAATCTATTGACAATAATCGTCACTTATACACATTATCACGTCATGTGAGGGTGGCCCGGTAATGGTAAATGGACGTTTAAACATGAAAATTTAAATCTCAATTTTTAAAATCTTTACCTTCACTGTCAAATTAATATTGAATGTAGTGGGTTTCTAAATACCCAACGTTTTAATAGATTGTTGAATAACATTATTTCTATTCAATTTGGAAAGAAGCGGTTGAAAATCGAGTGTTTGGATAATTTGTTTTTTCCAATACATCATTTGGACATCACTTTGGAAAAGTCTCGGGGAAAGTGTATCCTAAAATGCGCCAAAACCACATTGCAACTATCACAAATGAAGATAAACGCACTTTTAGGAAGTATATTTTAAAACTAAGTTATTCTTGTACTCTTGTAATTGTTAGGTTACGTAGCAAAAACCTCTAATAAGATGTGAAAACTTATATAACCGGTTCCAACTATTACGCTAATGCTAATTTGTTGACAATAATCGTGACTTATACACATTAACACGTCAAGTGAGGGTGGCCCGGTAATGGTAAATGGACGTTTAATCACGGAAATTTAAACCTCAATTTTTAAAAACTTTACCTTCACTGTCAAATTAATATTGAATGTAGTGGGTTTCTAGATACCCAACGTTTTAGTAGGTTGTTGAATAACATTACTTCAATTCAATTTGGAAAAAAGCGGTGGAAAATCGAGTGTTTGGATAGTTTGTTTTTTCCAATAATTACATCATTTGGACATCACTTTGAAAAGCGTATCCTAAATGCGACGACAAAACCACATTGCAACTATCACAAATGAAGATAAAGGCACTTTTTAGGAAGTCTATTTTAAAACTAAGTTATTCTTGTACTCTTGTAATTGTTGGGTAACGTAGCAACAACCTCTAACAAGATGTGAAAACTTATATAACCGGTTCCAACTATTACGCTAATGCTAATTTATTGACAATAATCGTGACTTATACACATTAACACGTCATGTGAGGGTGGCCCGGTACTGGTAAATGGACGTTTAAATATGGAAATTTAAATCTCAATTTTTAAAATCTTTACCTTCACTGTCAATTTAATATTGAATGTAGTGGGTTTCTAGATACCCAACGTTTTAATAGGTTGTTGAATAACATTATTTCAATTCAATTTGGAAAAAAGCGGTGGAAAATCAAGTGTTTGGATAGTTTGTTTTTTCCAATAATTACATCATTTGGACATCACTTCGAAAAGTGTATCCTAAATGCGACAAAACCACATTGCAACTATCACAAATGAAGATAAATGCACGGTTAGGAAGTCTGTTTTAAAACTAAGTTATTCTCGTACTCTTGTAATTGTTGGGTAACGTAGCAACAATCTCTAATAAGATGTGGCAAAGATGTCCACCTTGTTATTCTTCCGATTTCAAGGAACATTTTGGTATAACTCCCTTTGCCGGCACACAGGGACCGGGAAAAACACTAAATTTGACCCATGTTCCCAAGATATATTAGTATGAAATTATTTCATAGCACTAGGAAAGAATATTTGAATCGATGCTTTGTTGTATAAAGAGGACTGATTTTTCTGAATCATTAGGCCTAAGTTCATACATGTAATACAATGTAAAAATGTAAAAATCCCAGTTTCCATAAAAATTGAGGGCGCAGCCTGCAGCACTTCAATGAATATACCTTTAAAGCATTGTTATCATTATACCAATACCATTATATTATACTAACAAAATAAATTCGTAAATATACTTGTATTATTGTATATTTTAGAATCATATGACATTATACACATTAGTGACAATATCTTTTTGAAGAGATCGCTTAGAATAGGCGTCTTTACTCCTTGTGGCTGTCAGTAGCAAAACCAAATAATTGCTTTGAATTAAAGACTTTCCGTCGTCAATGTGTAAGACTAAGTGTGTACAGCGAGAGATGACCTTGCTAGCTATATATAGCAATAGCATATCACCAATCATCTCGTCGAGATTTTTTTCTTCAAATTCACAATCAAAGTATTAAACGTCTGTATGTATACACAACGAGTGTGTGATTAATCGATTGCGCACAGCCAAAACCATGAACAAGATGGAAGATAGTTCCTACTACTCATCAACTACTACTGTTGTTATAGCACTGATGTTGTTGTTTGGATCACATTTGGTAAATTCTCAAGGTGAGTGTCTGTTATTACACTACTTAAATATATACATAGAAACGCACTGACACAAGATCCACCCAATGTAGCCTATACCTAAAAAGTGTCTTATCACGATATACCACTTTCAACGCGGCTAGTATTAGTTTTACCATATTATACAAAACAGAATTTTCAGAAACCTTTCCCAATTGTCAAATCTACCTCAAGGATTACTGAACCAAAACTAGGCATGTTTGTACTGATTGCAATGCATTTCTCATGGTGATTCCAAATATGGTAATGACATTCAAACATTTTGACATTTTTGAAACATTTTGTGAAATTTTGGATTGTCATCAGCAGACGCCTGCCGTGTGGAAAGTGTTAGGATCATATTTTAAAAAGGGGATTCGCAATTTCTGCACCACTTTTGGGCATGATGACAACTTAATTCCTAGTAATAGCCTACGCTTGTATACTATTAATCCAAGTAAATATTTCACAACATACACGTAGTTGAAGGTCAATATTATGATGTTTATACTGTTTTGTGCTCAATTGGGCTCTCGTGCCCTTATCAAAAGAACATTTTCCCTTCATAACCAAACGGACATTTTTGTCATAATTGTTATAACAATTCGTAGATGAACAATTGCGGGTCATGTTATTAAAGCGTTACGCAAATGAATACGCGTAGGAGTAGGATAATAAAATGGACCCGCAAAAAGACGAACACTTAGATCCTATATATGAAACAGGAAAAGCAGACAGGTGTCTTCGTAAGTATCACAATAGGCTTATTCTTATGGTGCGAGCTTCGCTTACACGTACTTCAACCATGACACATATACAGAACAAACCAGACAGAATAATAAAAATGTGAATGTATTGACTATTGTGTCTATCTGGTTTAACACTTTCCAGACGACAATCCAACATTTCATAATTTGTTATGGAAAAATGTCAAAATTATTGAATTTCGTCACCATATTTGGAATCACCATGAGAAATGCATTACAATAAGTACAAACATGCCTAGTATTGGTTCAGTAATCCTTGTGATAGACTTTGAAATTTGGGAAAGAATTCTGAAGAAGAAAAAAATAAAGAATCGGTTTTGTATATGGTAAAATTAATAGCCGCGTGGAAAGTGTTAATGAATGAATAATGAAATGAAAAACACGTTAATGGCATTAATAAGTCGATGAATTGTTACATTTATATTCCAGCTCTGCATTCAATACTGTTTTCACAATATACTGGGAATTAACATTACATTTAAATGCTTCTGACCGGGCTTCTGAACGGCTGCCCCCTCCCCCTTAAGATGAATTACAATGCAATGCAGCATTTTTAAGTGCTTAAGCACATTTGATATTATACTATCAAAAAAAGGTATGCAAGATATTTTACCACATTGATATAATACCCGGGATATAATATCGTACAGTTATAGTGCGTTTTCTTTGTACAATATTGTAGTGATGTCTTCGTTTTATCAAGTGCGACAGGAAGCCTTGACCTGAGATGTGTACGTGTGTATAATTGATTGATTGTACATGTAATATTAGTGAATACTGAGTGATAAAATAATAGAAACACATCCCTGACACACACACAAAAAGGGAGGGGGTGTGGGAATCACTTTAAATTTCACGTTTTTGTAATATTATATGATTTATAGATGAAAATGAATGTATGGTGAAAATTTATGACTAAAGAAATAATACTTCTATTAACCCTAACTCTACTAGTACTACACCACACGGCAACTGTGCGGAAAAAAATGTTTTTATAACCCGGCGTGCTGGTTTTTGGGTTACAAAACGGACCCAGGCTATATAACGAGGCGAATATACTCGCCGAGTGTCGACTGACAGCCGTGGTGTAGTGGCTAGGATCTGGGCACTGGTGCTGGAGGTAGGATCTGGGCAATGGTGCTGGAGGTCCGTGGTTCAAATCCCGAAATTTTTGGGGTCGGAAAAGAAATCTGTTGCCGTATGGTGATCTAGAGTTAGGATTAATCGTCTGTCTATAATAGTTCAGTTTTCCCCAGTTTTCGTATAGTTCCCATGGACATCTTCCTCTACTAAATTTACATTATTTCCATGGTTTTCAGCATCAAACATTGAATGTTTCGTACACATTTGAATTTCAGTATCATACATTGAATGTTTCGTACACATGTGAATGTACTAAATCCATCGGGTGGTAACTATTGCACACATAACGAGAATGCTTGTTCTTTTCGTATAATTGGTAGAGCGAAGCGAATACAATTTCACAATAAATCCTTCATAAAGGCAAAGCATAGATTTTTGTCTACGGAAAAGAAGAAGAATCTAAATGCGTTTAAACAGCTCCATTGTCGCTCAAACCGAAGATTTTCTAGTGCTAGAAATTCATTGCTCAAACGTTCAGGATTCCTAAAGAAGAGTTAATTAGGGAAATTGTTATGGATCTTTTTTTGTTGTTGTTGAAAAGTGCCATTATCCTTTTTTTGATTGATTTCTTACCAAATAAGGAGTGAGAAACCCAAAACTCACTTTGTTGTAAATTATAGAAAAGGTAGTTGGTAGCCGTTGTTTTAATTGCACAATTTTATCGAACGAATAAATAACGATCGAAAATACATTTGTTGAGGTGAATTTATATTATTGTACGGGCGTATGTATAGCAACTGCACTTTCAGTTAAATAACTCGCTAGTCGCGCTTATTACAAAGCTCTATTGGCTTTTTGGTTACCATGGTAATACAGCGCTATCAAACGCCTCAACAAATGTATATATCTTCGATCGTTATTCGGCGACTGTTGTACTTATCATTAAATTCTATGAAATTATAAGCCTTTCAATATATCAAAGAATAAATAAAACGAAATGCAAAAATGAATATCAGTCTTCGGTGTGGTGTGATTTTTACAAATCGACATTAGTCCGTTTTATGTCACGAAGCAAATGGAAATGGAAATTGTCCACACAACAGTTATAGGTAAAGTTGTTCCGGTTGCTGATTGCTTTTTATTTTAGAAGCACAAGGTGACATGAACTTTGCCCATCCTGGCAGGGTGGTAAACAACCTTTGGCAGTTATTCACTGCAATTGCTTATAACGTCTAAATGGAACATATCTTGCGCCAACATTTTACAGAAATAATTAGAACAATATGGGGTTTCTTCTGATATCAAAATGTTCTGATTGAGAAAGTCGGCTCGAATGGAAACTGTATACAGGTTTGACATTAAGGGGTATGTACTTTTGAAGTGTTTGTATTTGCAATGTTAGAAAAAGATAAATGAAATGATTGAGCATTTAAACAAAAGTATGATATTTAAATCCATAACATATTTTATATGTTCATCAATTATACCATTTAATGCTTAGATCGTAACGCATTTTATATGATTGGGGTATGTATTTTAGATATTTGGGATCTACAGAATCAAATTTTGTTTATTTAAAATGTTACGAATCTTTATGCTTTTATATATTTTATATTTCGTTTGCAGTGGAAACCTAAGGCGAAAAAAAAAAGTTGACTTGCCCGTTCAGGGCCAGTCTGGGTTGGACGGTCGGATTTTTAAAATTTAAATTTCAACAGGGAGATACTACACAAAAACACGTTTTAAAGATTTCTTTTTTTGATTTTCTTTTTTTTTCTTTTTTCTTTTTGTTTAAACAAGCAGATACTACTCAAAAACACGTTTTCATCTTTCAATTTTTTTTAATATTTTTTTTTTACTTTTTTTTTTTACTTTGAAAAAAAAAATAGCGACCCTAGATTTCCGAAAATTCGGGTCGGTCGGAAAGGGCAAGTCAACTTTTTTGTTTTGTTGTTGGCCTAATGCAGGTTTGGAATCAAATTGGACACCAATAATTATCGCTAAGTTAAGGTAATGGTCTACCATGTAATGGCTCAAAATAGGCTATTTGAAAAGTATGCCTATAAGAAGCAGCTAACCTTTTTCTTTCTTTTGCTTTTTATAGCACCCAAATCGGAGCTGCGGTTCAAAAGTTACGGCAAATCAAAGTCGAAACTCTTAGGCAATTCTCGCAAATAGTAACATATCTTATGTATTTCTTTGTTTTTCAACCAGTGATATCTAACGTATAGTCCTTTAAAAAATCATAACTTAAAATATAAATGAGCTATTGCCATGAAAATACCACCAAAAATTGTGATAATTCAAATTGCAAATTTGAGTATGGTATTAAAAATGTAAATGTTGTACCTAATTTGCATAATAATTAAAAACAGTGTTTCTAGACTTCAAACGCCGTTTTCGCAAAATGGTCATATTAATCAATCCCGGGGTCTTTTCTCAAGAACGGAAGCATGTAGAAAGCTGTAATTTTGAATGGAGCTAGAAAAAACAATTCTACAGTGCGTAGCATAGCCTTTTTTGCAATTTTTTTCTTGTTTTAATTTTTATAGCCAATTTTATTTTGAAAAATGCTCATTTTTGGTTAAAAAAATGTTTTTTTAACATTTTTCGTCAAAATGTATGCAATTTTGAGAATTTGGGACACAAATTTGAAAAAAGGGCTATGCTACCCAGATATTTATGTGTAAGCATATTTCTAGTAAAAACACAATGACAAATGATTGCGTTCTTTCAGGAGTACCCCGGGATAAATTAAGCGTTAAAATCCAAGATGGCCGCCATTATTATGCAAATTAGATACATTTTGATTTTTTTTTCTCTGTCAATCATCCTGAATGGTCAAGAGTGTTAATATATCCAAAAATGAGCTTTGTAGGACTTAAAATAAAGAAAAAGTTTTTTATGGTAGCCCATGACCTTAACGTGTTAATTTATCTTGGAATAGCTAGCTCCTTCAATAGTGTTATAAGATACTTGAGATTTTTTTAATTTTGATTTGCGTGTTTCTGAACAATAAATTAACCTGTTTAATCGAAACTTCTGAGTGATTGTAAAGAAACAGATCTTATGTTGACCGAATGTTGACCGAAGAAGAAAGCCAATACATCGGGTGCAAAGCGCGACTACAAGAAGCGAGTAAGTCCGTCCAATCATAGATCCTATAAATGGGACATGAAAATTCAGCAACCATCCGTACACTCAATCAGTGACATATTGGATCGCATACAAAAATGTGTTAAGAAGTTCACATAATTTGTCTAATTTTGCTAGAATTTGTTCTATTTTTGCAACATAATTTTCTTATTGTACGAAAATTGTCTCTTTCCATTTGTAGTTCATGGCAAGATTCGTGTTAATAGTTTTTAAATATTTGGGCGTTACGCGGGCATGTTTTTAGGAACAGGTAATCAGGCAAAATTGTGTGAAATCATTCGGGAAATTGCGGGGGAGATTGGCAATCCTGCACGCACGCGCCACTGTGATTAGGCTATCTCGACGTTGTTTAAATTATTATACCGATTTCGATTACAAAAAACGAATTGATATGAGATGAATATGAGGTCGGTATATAACATGTAGAAATTAGTTTTACTACGTTGAATTCTGCACCTTATCTCGGCCTTACTTCGTTACTGCTTCCAAACTACATAAGAAATACGTGCATTCTTAGTGTTAAGACATTCTTAAGTTAGACTACTAGTGTAAACACCCCATTATGGAATAAAGCTGTATAATCCTTTAATCCGTCAATAGAGGATTTTGTGCCAGGTTAATTCATTGTTGTCTTACACTCAATTTAAACCGAGAAAGGGTATAGAAAACCTGCATTAGCCGTCTAGCCGATGATATAATTTGTAACAGAATAGTCCATTGCTTGAACAGAAATGAGTTTCATAATCATTGATTCTTAACACTTTCCACGCGGCTGTTAGTTTTACCATATTCAAAATAGATTTTTAGAAACATGTTCCAACTTTTAACGTCTATCTCATGGATTACTGAACCAATGCTAGGCATGATTGTACTTATTTTAATGCATTTCTCATGGTGATTCCAAATATGGTGATGAAATTCAATAATTTTGATATTTTTGAAACATTTTGTGAAATCTTGGAATTGTCGTCTGCATACGCCTGTCGCGTACGGCTTCGATATTATAAACCAATCGCTATTATATTCAACACATTATTTTCAGACACGGAGTGTTACATGGAGCAAATAGGGCGAGACTACCGCGGCCATAAATCCCAAACGACAAATGACAGGACGTGCCAGAAATGGACGGCTCAGACACCTCAAAAACATGACCGCACACCGCAGCAGTATCCCCTGGCAGGCTTAGGGGATCACAATTATTGCCGAAATCCGGATTCAGAACCGGGAGGACCATGGTGCTATACCAAAGATCCTACGGTGAGATGGGAGTACTGCGATGTCGGGGATCCTAGTCCTAATTGCTACACTGTTGGTGAGTTTATAGGGGAACCCGTGATATTATAAGAAATAGCATACATGAACGTAAGAGCACCAAATGACCACCTTTCCATTTGTATTGCTTTTAGGCCTTATACTTATAAGCATAAAGCATCATACTTCCTCAAAGCAGAGATTGTGAAAAGCAGACCGTCTGTATTGTAATCATGTAATGCTGTAGAAAACTGCATGTCTCTAATGAAAATGGCTACTGTAATAGCTTATTGTGAAAACAAATTGTCTCTCTGTGAACATGGCGAAGGAGTGTAAAATGTGACCCGCTCCCACAAAATCGGCGTAAAGTCGTGGCGAAGATGTTGCTGAATTGAGCTAGGATAGCATGTTATTGATTTTTGCCGTTTGTTGTTAGTATGGACCAAGCCCTTTTATTATAGCGGGATTATAAAATAAATAGCCAGGCATGGCTGGTAATACTCTTAAAATAACAATACATACTGTTATTTTAATAGAAGGGACCATGGGTCCATACCAACAATTTAAACGGCAAATCAATAATATGCTATGCCGCCTCAATTCAGCAACATTTTCGCCACGACTTTACGCTGATTTTGTGGGAGCAGGTCACATATACGTATATTTCTCATCCCTTATCGCGGATGAAAGTTGTTTTTAAGAGTTGCCCGCCACTAATACACTCTCGGCACGCGACCAAGCGTAATAGCGGGTGACTCTTTTAGCCAATCAGAAGGATGAAACTTGGGAGATTTGGGAGATAAGTCGCTTCCTTTTTCCTGTTTTTCAACGGCGACTGGGAAAACTTGCATAGAAATAACAACCATAATCTTCCTTTTGCATGATTTGTATTTGAGCTGTGAACAAATAAACATAAAACAACCGAGAAGAAATATAAATACCCTATAGTCGACCGAAGTTAAAACTTCAAATCGTCTCAATTACTTAGAAGAAACAGACATTTCTGTAAAGAACCGCAACACCAGGTATATTTCGAAATACGTCATTCTTTACAATAATGGAACAATAATATTAATAATACACTATAGGGGCCTACTCTGTTTGGCCATCTCGAGACAGTGACGTAACTGAACAGGCGCAGCTTTTACGCACGCGTGTGTATCTTCCGCCTTTCAACGCTCGTGTTTGTACGCCAGCGCCGCGAGTATGCGCGCGCGTTATGTGATGCAATTAGTAGAATACGCGGTTACGTCACTGTCTCGAGATGGCCAAACAGAGTATAGCAGCGTCACACTCGTATATATACTGAATGCAGTGTTATATTTAATTATCTTTAGAAGAAACACGTCGGTGGAAATTCAAATTCTTTTGGAGATATTAATATTTTTCAATCGTTATTTTGTAAACTTGTGTTTACGAGAAGATAGATAATTTTATAGATGCAACTTCTGGTTTAATTGCTTATGTTTTATATTTCTTTCTGTGAACTAAACACTTTCCACGCGGCAGGCGTATGCAGACGACATTCAAAATGTTCACAAAATGTTTCAAAAATGTCAAAATAATTAAATATCATTACCATATTTGGAATCACCGTGGGAAGTGCATTAAACTAAGTACAAGCATTCCTAGTATTGGTTCAGTATTTTTTAGATAGGCTTTGAAAGAGAGGCTTCTATAAAAAATGAAATCTGTTTTGAAATGGTAAAACTAATAGCCGTGTGGAAAGAGTTAAAAAGGTCATATCTCAGAATGACCAACATTTCAGAACCTTGTAAATCTCAGCTCACGAACTGTTTCACTCAGTGTTTTATTAGACCTAAACTCGAACCCATGTGCACTCGGGATAATGAGTGCATCTGTTCAAATCTATGGGAGTGCATTGAGTGAGAGTGCCGACTTAGTTATTGAGGTGTTATTTCATGACAGCGCTCTAGACTACGAAGCCTTTTGTGAGGGTTTATTGATCGATCTTAATCCAAGACACGCACTATTAGCTTCAATAGAAAATACCGCCTTAGCCGTCCCTATAATTTAAATGTCACTGCTCAAGGTCGTTAATATTATCTTTCGGGGTTTGCATAACCATAACTGGACGCTGAGTTAAAAGACATTTTGGTATTCCGTTTAAAATGCAAATGATCTCAAATTTGGGTTTTTTTCATAGTAATAAATGTAACCATAAACAGGGATGTTTGTTCCTCAACACTGGTGTGTTTTCCCCCTAGGCCCTCAACACTGGTGTTTTCTTTTCTTTTTATAGATTTTTTAAATGAGAAAACATTACTTGATATGGATTCTATTAGTTAACCTTCACCTGTAAGCTACTTTTGCAAACTACTTTTTTCACCCTTCGCTGAGATCACTGATAACCCCTTTAGGTATTAGAGTGCACTTAACTCTTTCCACGAGGCTATTGGTTTAACCATATACAAAACAGATTTTTTAGAAACCTTTCGCAACTTTCAAGGTCTATCTCAAGGAATACTGAACCAATAACAGACATGTTTGTACTTATTTCAATGCATTTCTCATGGTGATTGCAAATATGGTAATGAAATTTAATAATTTTGACATTTTTGAAACATTTTGAGAAATTTTGGAATGTCGTCTGCAGACGTCTGCCGCGTGGAAAGTGTTAAACACATGACAGAACCAATCCCGTAATTAAGATCACTTTAGTTGTTAGTTTGTTTACACAGACACAACCATGTTCAAATATTATGGTTTTTTTTGTTTCCACTGTTAATCTAGCAACTGGTAGCGTGCGATTACAAGACGGCACCACCATGTTTGACGGAAGGGTAGAAATATTCAATTCTGATTATGATGAATGGGGATCGATCTGTGATGACGGATGGGACGAGAAAGCTGGCCAGGTGGTCTGTTCACAGCTTGGATATGGTCCTTTGAAAAGGGTGAGTGTAAGCTAAATACATACTGTAGAGGTCGTCAGGCTAACGCCTCCGGGGGTGGGGGGTACTTAGTGGATATGAGGTTACCGGGATGTGCCGCCAAATAGGGTCCCATTTTCACACTCTGGTAAATGAATGACCCCTTTTTCAAATTCTTAATTTTGCTGTTTTTCGCTGAAATTTAAACAAATGCTGTCAAATATGCAGGACAATTATGGGTCTCTGGTAAACATATAATAATATGGGTCCATTTTCCTCAAACATTGGTAAATGTTTGGGTCAATTTTCATTTTGCTGGCGGCACATCCCTATCAAAAACGTATTTGAGTGACCGCCCCCCCCCCCCCCCCCCCCCCCACCCCGGGCGCCACGGCAGCAATCTTTACGGTTTCAGTAAACTCAGTTTCATGTTTGCATGACATGAACTACTATTATTGCCAGCAGACCTTGGCGCAAAACATGCTTGGGTGAGACATAACTGTTTGAGGTACGAATCTTGTTTACAAACATTATAGTTAGGCCTATTTGTTACGAATGAAACGCCCGGTGGCCTTAAAAGTTGGACCAAAATGGAGTCTTATCTCAATATGATATGTGATATATGCGATATGCGATCGTCTGTGTCAAAAGAATTTCACCAAAGATTAAAAGTGCATGTGGGTCATCTAGGAAGTTTTTGATTTGATTTTTTGATTTTTGTGAGTGCTGTATTAAATTTATTGAACTGTTAATCAAATGCATACAAAAGTATACATTTTTGGAAAGGAAATGAATCAGAGAATCCAAATTTGGCGTCAATTTTGACCAGAAATGTTGAATCTTTGAGAAAATCACAAAATTCACTTCAATTATTTTTGGCACAAGCTAACAAAATTATTTTTGAGTAAAAAATGCCCAAAATTGCTTGATTCTAATGTTATGTCACTAATATCTAGGGACGATTCTCTCATGTTTTCACCTAAACTTGAATTTTTTTTTAAATTTGACCAAAAAGTGCCAAAAAAGTGATATACGGCTTTAGAAGAAAAAAATGAGAAAATCGTCCCTAGATTAGTGTCTTAATAGTATAATCAAGCAATTTTTGGCATTTTTTACTCAAAAATAATTTTGTTAGCTTGTCCCCCCCCCAAAAAAAAAATGGTCCAAAAAGTCCCATCCAAAAATGTATACTTTTATATGCATTTGATTAATAGTTTAATAATTACAGCACTCACAAAATTCCAAAAAACTTCCTTAAGTCCCCCTTAATATACCGGTAGTCCTAAGTGTTCGTTCTCGTATTTACCTCTATCTTTTATGCAAATTAGGCGACATTTTGATAAAAACTAACGGAGTACTGGTGAGGTTAACAAAAACAAACACACCCACAACTAAATACACCCCATGTCCAGATTTATAGTAAGATCTAATTTATGATTCCAAATACACATCAAAAGCTGAAACACAGTTATCTGAATCTCAAATAGATAGATTACAAATACGCGATGACCATACGGATTTTTATCGGTCTCATAATTTATAGTGCGTATCAGCAGAAAATCAGCCCAAGCCCCTAAACCACCAAATTGCCTGTTGACATCCAAAACCAAACATGCCAGGACGACGCTCGAAAGACAGACATCAGACGAAGTGGACTGGGGCAAAAAAGGCACTGGGAATCATTTCTTTTTATAATACATTTGTTTCCGATGCAGATAACAGAGTCTGCAAGCTTTGGTGGAGGTTCTGGACCAATATACCTGAATAACTTGAGATGTTATGGAAACGAAAGTGCTTTGAAGGACTGTGCCTTCCTAGAATGGCGTAATAATGATTGCACCCATGGCGAGGACGCAGGTGTCGTGTGCGAATCTGGAAAACCAGGTATATATGAAGAGCTGTTTTGCAAAAGGGCCTGCATCCACTTCTGCCTTTTTACTCATTTTGCATTATTGAATGGATGGCTATTCATTATGTGGAAGTGGAATGTGGCTTGTATTGTTGGTGCATCAATTGGCGTGCATGGATGCACTAATCCAAGTCATAGAAACAGCAATGAACACAGCCATACAATAATTTGATTAATTCCATGGACTTATCAATACAAATTCACAAATGGAAAATGAGTAACATGTCGGGGTGGTCTGGTGGCCCTTTTGCAACAAAGCTCTTCATATACTAGTATTTAATCCCGCACACACACAAAACCCAAAGTACCCAGTTATAAGTACATGATTCAGCCAGGCCTGTAGAACAGTCTCCTCTTTACCAAAGCAGATTTCTTGATGCATCCCAGGATGCTTTGCTCTCATCACATGACCACTGATTTCTGTCACCAGTGCCTACTGGTTCTCATCGACATTACAGTGCAAGGAAATGCTTATAAAGTTGTTAAACGAGGGTTTTAAAGAAAATCCTGTTGCAAGTAATATGATTGATGTGTCTTTAATACAGTCCTCTCTTGATTTTCTTAAAGACCCTATATGGTAGAGGTCAGACGACCTC
Organism: Ophiura sarsii; assembly: GCA_035610835.1. Taxonomy (NCBI): domain Eukaryota; kingdom Metazoa; phylum Echinodermata; class Ophiuroidea; order Amphilepidida; family Ophiuridae; genus Ophiura; species Ophiura sarsii. The sequence continues at coordinate 27,569,624 of CM069444.1, read as the reverse complement.
CAGCTGTTTTAAATTACTTTAACACATGTGTGGCACTGTTTGTTTTGGTGATAAGCCCTGCTGGTACTGTAGGGGCGCTAAGCATGATGAAGAAATCTTCTTTGCCTCATTACCATACAGACTTCCTTTTTGGTAGCTGCTGCCTAATACTGAGTAATACCGTATTAAAAAAAACCTGGTGTTTTTTAAACACAACTAACCCACAACCCTTAGAGCTGGACATTATTCGGAAACTGATCTATTTGATTGACATGCCAATGTTAAATAACCTTAAAGGTAGATGACCCGATCACATTTTCGTAACACAGAATTATTTCAAACATACGGAGATTTTCATATCATATGAAAGCTCGTATTTTTCTCATCATCATACTGAAATTTGACGGCCTAGATCGGTATAATTACGGAGAAATCGATGAAATAACGTCGAATTACCGCGAATGGTGGTATACCACCGATATAGTTTGTGTACAACTCAATGGGTACAGTTCACGGCATCTTGTGCGTCTAAAATAAGAACCATTAGAGCTATGCAACTCAAACTTTGGAACACGACTTTTTTAAGGATGACCTTTCATGTAGAATAGAAAACTTCAAGTTGAAAATCGGAATATGATCGGGTCATCTACCTTTAAGTTTATAAAATAATAAATGGAACTATGAATGGTCTGGATAGGTGATGGTCTTGATGTGTCTTTTCATAAATTCCACTATTCATGCCTGGTACTTGAGTCGAGTACAAGTGCCAGTGATTTGAACACAGGTTCACAGTGGGACATTAAGATCACAAATGTATGATGAATATTTAAAAATAACTGGATAAGATACTACTAAAACAGTCATTTATCTTTCAATTTAAATTTCACATTGAGGCTGCAATGTTTTAGCATATATGGCACAAGTATGCACTGTTTTTAGGTAGATGGATTGCATAGTTCAGATATTCATTGCCTCAATCTGTGATATATTTACAGAGCCAATTTGTAACAGTGTTCCAGTTAAAATATTAGAACAAGTTAATCAGTATGAATAAGATAAGGTTAGCATAATGAACGCGAGAATATGGAACAACTCGGATAAAAGAAACAGGCCATGACTTTAATTTAAGGGTAAACATGATTTAAATCTTTCAAAGTCATGTAATACCAACACAAACGAACACAATACCCATACTTTTGACACCACATCCGAGTAAGATCAACATCTTATACCTAAATATTATGTCAATTTCCTGAAATAATGACTCTTGCGACTACATTTAAACCTGTTTTAACAATCAAAATATGCAGGCTGATACTTAATTCTTGTCCGATTATTGATAACTACCCATCAGGTCTATTGTTGCGAATCAGGTCTACCTATTGTAGGTAGGGCTGTAACGTCTTTAAACCTCTCTATCATTTCAATGCTGCTAATAGCTGTTACATTTTGTACCACTGCCTAAACTTGGAAACACTTGAAAGGTGACCAGTTTCCTTAGCTATTAAAATATCCATATACCTGATTGCCATTATTTAATATTTATGTGAATTGAAATGAAAGTTTCCAAACTTAATATCAAAGCATTGGGTACCCAATAAACTCACTATACAAAAATTCGATGGGTCACCGTACCCACCGGGCAATGTTGTAATAGAATTTCATTTTGGTTAAAGGGGCATTGAGAGATACGTATGGGAGTGCGCCCTCAATTATCCTGGAAATCAGTTTTTGCATCAAAGTAATACTTAGGCATATACTAACTACCATCTGAAACAGTTTACCAACATTCGCCGTTTATCATTTAAAATTTCATGATTTTCTTAGTTTCGATATGATCATATCGAAACTAGGTATTGAATTCGGAAGTTATGCTATGTTTTGGTGATAAGCCCTGCTGGTACTGTAGGGGCGCTAAGCATGATGAAGAAATCTTCTTTGCCTCATTACCATACAGACTTCCTTTTTGGTAGCTGCTGCCTAATACTGAGTAATACCGTATTAAAAAAAACCTGTTTTTTTTTAAACACAACTAACCCACAACCCTTAGAGCTGGACATTATTCGGAAACTGATCTATTTGATTGACATGCCAATGTTAAATAACCTTAAGTCTATAAAATAATAAATGGAACTATGAATGGTCTGGATATGTGATGGTCTTGATGTGTCTTTTCATAAATTCCACTATTCATGCCTGGTACTTGAGTCGAGTACAAGTGCCAGTGATTTGAACACAGGTTCACAGTGGGACATTAAGATCACAAATGTATGATGAATATTTAAAAATAACTGGATAAGATACTACTAAAACAGTCATTTATCTTTCAATTTAAATTTCACATTGAGGCTGCAATGTTTTAGCATATATGGCACAAGTATGCACTGTTTTTAGGTAGATGGATTGCATAGTTCAGATATTCATTGCCTCAATCTGTGATATATTTACAGAGCCAATTTGTAACAGTGTTCCAGTTAAAATATTAGAACAAGTTAATCAGTATGAATAAGATAAGGTTAGCATAATGAACGCGAGAATATGGAACAACTCGGATAAAAGAAACAGGCCATGACTTTAATTTAAGGGTAAACATGATTTAAATCTTTCAAAGTCATGTAATACCAACACAAACGAACACAATACCCATACTTTTGACACCACATCCGAGTAAGATCAACATCTTATACCTAAATATTATGTCCATTTCCTGAAATAATGACTCTTGCGACTACATTTAAACCTGTTTTAGCAATCAAAATATGCAGGCTGATACTTAATTCTTGTCCGATTATTGATAACTACCCATCAGGTCTATTGTTGCGAATCAGGTCGGCCTATTGCAGGTACGGCTGTGTAACGTCTTTAAACCTCTCTATCATTTCAATGCTGCTAATAGCTGTTACATTTTGTACCACTGCCTAAACTTGGAAAAACTTGAAAGGTGACCAGTTTCCTTAGCTATTAAAATATCCATATACCTGATTGCCATTATTCAATATTTTTGTGAATTGAAATGAAAGTTTCCAAACTAAATATCAAAGCATTGGGTACCCAATAAACTCACTATACAAAAATTCGATGGGTCACCGTACCCACCGGGCAATGTTGTAATAGAATTTCATTTTGGTTAAAGGGGCATTGAGAGATACGTATGGGAGTGCGCCCTCAATTATCCTGGAAATCAGTTTTTGCATCAAAGTAATACTTAGGCATATACTAACTACCATCTGAAACAGTTTACCAACATTCGCCGTTTATCATATAAAATTTCATGATTTTCTTAGTTTCGATATGATCATATCGAAACTAGGTGTTGAATTCGGAAGTTATGCTATCGTTTTACATGCGGCCTTTCGCGGCAAATCTCAACCCGGAAGTGCCGTTATTTGCTTATTTGGCATGAAGGCGATGTCGGAATTGTATGACATTTTAGATTTAGGCTATGTTGATGATTATCATTTAACTTGAGCGCAGACGGGATTAATAGAGAACCTGTCAATCATTTGACGAATTACAAGCAATTCATCCCCAGGTGAGGTAAAGATTTAAACAAATAAAATATATATTGTCATGTTTAAACGTCCATTTACCATTACCGGACTAGCCTCACATCACGTGTTAGTGTATAAGTCACGATTATTGTCAATAAATTAGTATTAGCGGAATAGTTGAACCGGCTATATTAGTGTTCACATCTTATTAGAGATTGTTGCTACGTTACCCAACAATTACAAGAGTACAAGAATAACTTAGTTTTAAAATAGGCTTCCTAAAAGTGCATTTATCTTCATTTGTGACAGTTACAATGTTGTTTTGTCGCATTTTAGGATACACTTTTCCCGGGACTTTTCCAAAGTGATGTCCAAATGATGTAATTATTGGTATAGTAAAGCCAGATTATCCAAACACTCGATTTTCAACCGCTTTTTTCTAAGTTGAATTGAAATAATATTATTCAACAATCTATCAAAACGTTGGGTATCTATCAACCCACTATATTCAATATTAATTTTGACAGTGAAAGTAAAGATTAAAAAAAAAAAGGAAATTTACATTTTCATGTTTAAACGTTGATTTACCATTACCAGGATACCCTCACATGACGTGTTAATGTGTAGAAGTCACGATTATCGTCAACAAAAATTAATATTAGCGTAATAGTAAGACCGGTTATATTAGTTTTTACATCTTAATAGAGGTTGTTGCTACGTTACCCAACAATTACAAGAGTACAAGAATAACTTAGTTTTAAAATAGACTTCCTAAAAGTGCATTATCTTTATTTGTGACAGTTGCAATGTGGTTTTGTCTCATTTTAGGATACACCTTTCAAAGTGATGTCCAAATGATGTAATTATTGGCAAAGCCAAAGTATCCAATCACTCGATTTTCAACTTCATTCTCCCAAGTTGAATTGAAATATTGTTATTCAACAATCTATCAAAATGTTGGGTATCTAGAAACCCACTACATTCAATATTAATTTGACAGTGAAGTAAAGATTAAAAAAAAAAGAAGATTTATATTTCATGTGTAAACGTCCATTAACTATTACCGGGCTACCCTCACATGACGTGTTAATGTGTATAAGTCACGATTGTTGTCAATAGATTAGTATAAGCGTAATAGTAGGACCGGTTAGCAAGTTTTAGCATCATAAAGGGTTCAACAAAAGAAAGTATACCACTTTGTTTATGTCATTTTGAGTAACATTCAATTTTTTTTTGACCAAACAGGCTAGCTAGGCATTTAGATGAATCTTTTAGGCATACTTTGATACCAAATTTGCCTCCTAACAACAAAGATAAATCATGATTAGCACCATTTAAAGAAAAAGATCCCATTTTCAAAAGTCGCATTTCCAATACACAGCACGAGAAAAAAAGGACCAATTGTTAACACACACAATGTCGTAAGACCCATCGCATTTGCACTGTGCGATCGATAGCCCCGTCAATCATGGCTAATACACACACCCCGAGAGACCCCAATTGGTCCTTTGCATTTTAGTATACACTTTTCCCGGGACTTTTCCAAAGTGATTTCCAAATGATGTAATTATTGTTAAAGCCAAATTATCTAAACACTCGATATTCAACCACTTTATTCCAAATTGAATTTAAATGATTTTATTCAACAATCTATCAAAACTTTGAAAGCGACTATATTCCATATTAATTTGACAGTGAAGGTAAAGATTTAAAAAATTGAAATCTCCTTTTTCATGTTTAAACGTCCATTTACCATTACCGGGCGTCCCTCACATGACGTCTTTTAAAATGTATAAAAGTCACGATTATTATTCAAAAATAGTTTTAGCGTAATAGTAAGACCGGTTATATAAGTTATTATATCTCATTAGAGGTTGTTGCTTCATTACCCAACAATTACGAGAATAATTTAGTTTATAAAATAGACATCCTAAAAGTGCATTTATCTTCATTTGTGACAGTTGCATTGTGGTTTTGTCGCATTTTATGATACAATTTTCATAGTGATGTCCAATCGATGTAATTATTGGAAAAGCAAAATTATCAAAATTCTCGATTTTCAACCGGGTTTTTTTCAAATTTAATTGAAATAATGCTATTCAACAATCTATTAAAACGTTGGGTATCTAGAAACCCACTACATTCAATATTAATTTGACAGTGAAGGTAAAGATTTAAAAAATGGAGATTTATATTTCATGTGTAAACGTCCATTAACCATTACCGGGCTGCGAATTTATTTACCGTACACACTTACTGTATAAATGTATTGCTGTACAATGTACATGTGCTATGCGCTTTACGCCGTCAAGGATCAAATGTTGTTTACGGTAACGAACATCGCTACCGGACTACCCTCACATGACGTGTTAGTGTATAAGTCACGATTATTGTCAATAAATTAGTATTAGCGTAATAGTTGAAGCGGTTATATTAGTTTTCACGTCATATTAGAGGCTGTTGATACGTTACCCAGTTACCCAACAATTACAAGAGTACAACAATAATTTAGTTTTAAAATAGACTTCCTAAAAGTGCATTTATCTTCATATGTGACAGTTGCATTGTGGTTTTCAACAATCTATCAAAACGTTGGGTATCTAGAAACCCACTATATTCAATATTGATTTGACTGTGCATTTATGTTGCCTATAGTGTAATATTTGAGCGTAGCATACCAGGATAGGCAGATATATAACATTAATTGGAATTATGATTTTAATTAGTTTTGAGGTTAGCGTCCATTTACCATCACCAACGTTCTTTCATAAGACGGATTGGTGTAGAAGCCTGTTTAATGCTATTACATTAATATGTTAACCGTCGCGTTTCGCATACTGCTTGACAATTTTGGCTTCCTTGCTGCAAAGTTGTGTGAAAGGCAGACCATGAACCTCTTCGTGTTAATATATATGCAAATATCATCGTGTTGCATTGCAGAGAATTTGACTATAAAAGTAACAACTTCATGGACAAAGGTTATCTCTTTTAGAGGAGCCACTAAAACTGAGTGATATTCAAAAATCTCGCGGCTAAATATGTTAACACGCATTTTAACAACCAATGTTTCTTGTATCTATGATTGCAGAGCGATTTGAAATCAGACTAAGAGATGGCACCTCGTCTTCAGAAGGTAGAGTTGAGGTGTTACACGGCGACAAATGGGGCACGATATGTGACGATGGATGGGACTTGAATGATGCTACTGTGGTCTGTCGGCAACTCGGTTACGACTTGGCTCTCGCCGCAAAGTCACGCGCTTTCTTCGGCGAAGGCTACGAGTCTATATTTCTGGATGACCTTAAATGTAAAGGCACCGAAACAATTCTGGCCGAATGTGTTTCGACAGGATGGTATAACCATAATTGTGGACACGAAGAAGATGCAGGAGTGGTGTGCGGTCACTTGGAAGGTGATTCTACATTCATAGTTCCATGTCTCGGCTCTCACGCTTGCTTTATAAGTAACATGTGTTCACCCCAGTCAGTACCCCATCTCACACCACCTATATGAGCGTCGTATGAGAACAGTTTACATGGAAAAGAAAAACACTGATGAAATCCAAGTGGAAGATATTTTAAATTACATTAGAAACCATGATTTTCAATGAAGAGAAAAAATTACATTTTCAATGTAATATTGTGTCTGCATAATGTGTTTGCCGGCCTTAACACGGACAGTCTTAACCTCAGTAAACCTTTGTTGTGCACTGGTAAATATGCTTTGCGTTGATGTGTGTTATTTTCGCTTTATACCTTGTCCTTAAAAGTATCCCAGCACATAAAATATGGTTACATGGTGCGATAAACTTGTTGAGCGAAAAGCGCCAGTTTCACACAGTCTACAGCTTTTATAGTTTCATAGTTCAGGTCGTCCTACAGCTATCGCGATTTGTTCTCGTCCGGCATTGCTATTAGTTTGTTCATGGAAATACCCTGGGTTCCCGAAGCTATCGAGCTAAAATGAGTACTGCTAGTACAAAAGAAGGATTGTCTTTATATGTTATGAGGGGTATATAAAATTAAACGATCATCTTTAACAAGTCCAATTCAACAATATCATATTCCTTTGTGCATCTAACTTGAGAATATTCTAACACCACACGGTTTTGCAAAGTCTAGAACATGGCTATGTATGTTGAAGTACAATACCAGAGCACCAACGCAGCACCCACTTCTTATTAAGTACTGTGTTACCATTTGAGTTAAAGGTAGATGTTATGATTGCTGGCCCGATTTTCAACTTGATGTTTTCTATTTTCTCCATGAAAGGTCATCCTTAAAATTGTCTTATCCAAAGTTTGAGTTGCATAACTCCAATGGTTCTTATTTTAAAAGCACAAGGTCACAAGATGTTTGTCCATTGAGTAGTACACAAACTGACTGGGTGGTTAACCACCTTTGGCAGTAATTCACCACATTCTGGTCTATAATTTCTAAATGGAACATTTCTAGCCACTAAGATTTTACAGAAATAATGAGAAAAATATGGGGATTCTTCTGATATCAAATATTTTGATGTGAAAAAAATATCAGAACAAGAAAATGGTGATAGGAACATTCACCTTTAAGTTCATTAAGGGGGACTCAAGAAAGATTTTGTTGAATTTATCGAGAGCTGTAATTTTTGAACTATTAATCAAATGCATATAAAAGTATACATTTTTGGAAAGGATTTGGGTCAGAGAATCCATTTTTGGCGTCAATTTTGACTAATTTTTTTTCTTCTGAGAAAATCACAAAAAAAATCACTTTATTGACCAAATTTATTTGGGACAAGCTAACAAAATTATTTTTGAGTAAAAAATGCCCAAAATTGCTTGATTATACTATTAAGACACTAATCTAGTGCCGATTTTCTCATTTTTTCTTCTTAAGCTGTATTTATTGAAATTTTGACCATTTCAAAAATACTTTTATATGCATTTGATTAATAGTTCTACAATTACAGCACTCGATAAATTCAACAAAAACTTCCTTGAGTCCCCCCTTAATACGATTCCACTACTAAATCCCCATCAATATTCTTCTCAATTCATACTAAAGGCAACAGTATCCCGGTGACATTGACTGGTTCCAGAGAGGAGCGCTCCGCCGGTAAGCTGCAAGTATTCATCAACAACCGCTGGGGATACGTGTGCGATCAAGGATGGGAATTGACGGAAGCCGACGTCATCTGTAAACAACTTGGTTACAAGGCTGGTGCGCGTGACCTCAACACGCTTGACATCGACGTGGAGTTTGCGCATGGGCGTTACATCATGAATGACGTGGACTGTCAAGGACATGAGCGCGGATTGATTGAATGTGATTATACGACGGCTTCTGCGACCAAAGACGAACCATCGTATGTGGATCCACCGATGTGTTGGAGTGAAGAGGTTTACGTTAGCTGCAACACAGGTAGGCCTAAGTAATTACCCCGGTTAACACTTTTCACGCGGCATCCAACATTTTACAAAACGTTTCAAAAATGTCAACATTATTTAATTTCATCACCATATTTGGAATCACCATGAGAAATGTATCACAGTAAGTACAAAAATGACTAGTATTGGTCAGTTATTCTTGAGATAGACGTTGAAAACTTGGAAAGGTTGCTTTTTTGTTTTGTATATGGTAAAACCATTCGCCGCGTGAAAAGTGTTAAGCATTTAAACATAAGTCTGAAAAGAAATCACACTTTTTGAACTTTTCAAAGGTCAGTCATTTAAAATAAGATACATTTAGAGACAGAAATCTTTGTTGGGCTGCGGTACTGTGCATTGCTATTTTCATATAATATTATTTTTTATAAACGAGTTACTTATTATGAATCATATGTGATGTAGACATGTGACAATGTAAAATGTGTAAATGATGATGAAAATATATTTGGAAGATAAAAATGTTACTTATTCTAACAGGTCTTTTCGGAGATCCCTACACTTTTCAGAGCCACCTTATCAGCAGAAAGGGAAAGAAACCTCCTTTTACACGATTTAGCAATAAAGCAGTTGTAACTTGTCCCGCGACAGCTATAAAGCCGTTTAACACTTTTACATGTACGACGCGACTAACGTTAAACGCGGCAGACGACAGTTCCAAAAACACACAAAATGTTTCAAAAATGTCAAAGTTATTGAATTTCATTACAATATTTGGAATTGCCATGAAAAATGCATTATAATAAGTACACATATGCCTAGTATTGGTTCAGTAAATCTTGAGATAAACTTTGAAAGTTGAAAAAAGGTTTCTGAAAAATCTGTTTCGTATATGGTAAAATAATAGCCGCGTGGAAAGTGTTAAGCTATTAAGGGAAAGCATTAGTAACTTATTCGGGAGGCGGGAAAAGGCCAGCTGCTGTAGTCCAGTCCATTGTACCCCTCTGATTTCCACTACCGAGAGGTTTAGTGTTAATGATTGTGTGGGCAGAATAGTACAGTTAATGAAGTGTTTTATGTGTTCAGAAGAGTCTTGGACACGTTAGAATTGCAGCGCTTACTACTAACTACTACCAATTTACTGTTTTGATTTACAGATGAAAAAGGACACAACGCCCACGTGTTCATCGGAATGGCGATTCTTATATGCACCTTACTCTTCACATTCACATTATTCATGGTTGTCAGTGTCCGTCATAAGAATAGTTTAAGATCCGCAGCAGAAATAGAGCATGTAGTAGACAATCATAGTTCAGCGCAATGCAGCAACGGTACTTCAGCTCCACCGGATTCTGCTCGGGATCAACGCGTCATGTACGGACCAACTGCGGTACTATTCGTCAACGCACAGAATGGTCCTCAAGTTGTCTTTCCTGTGTCTTATAACGGGCAGCAACCGATCATATTTACACAACAGCCTTCGAGTTCTTGCACATCGCAACCAATCGTTAATCAGGCAGCATCCACGACCTCAACGACGACGGCACATGATCAGTCTGAAGCTGCCATGGCAACGGGAAATGATCATAAGCCATGTCCACCTGACAACAAAGTCAATATGCCCTTCAATTCTGGCGTGTCGGGTGACATCCCCAGCAATGCGGCGGTATCGGTTGATAAAGTATCGGACGATAAAGTATCGGGCGATAAAGTATCGGGCGATAAAGTACCGGGTGATAAAGTATCGGGCGATGGAGTTGGCGTCCAGGGAGTTAATGTTATGTCAACGCCAGGAGTATTCTCGCAGGTATCGACTAACACCGCCGTACCGACTTACATAGAAGCAGTCACTAATGTTGCAATGGAAACAGGTGATGGTCTGAAGCAGAACGCACCTGCCAGGGCTATGACTGTCTCTGGCGAAAGCGACAGTCCGCCACCTTACGACATAGTGTCGGATCAGAAAATAGATATAAAAGCAAAAGCACACGAGCCTACACCTCTAATGGGAGACGATGTGACCGATTCTTTTCACACAATAGGAGTAGATGTGAATGATTCTTTTCACACAGGAGGAGACGATGTGAATGATTCTTTTCACACAGGAGGAGACGATGTGAATGATTCTTTTCACACAGGAGGAGACGATGTGAATGATTCTTTTCACACAGGAGGAGACGATGTGAATGATTCTTTTCACACAGAAATAGATGAGGTCCACAAGGTTGAGTATCCTCCTCCCACTAACATGCAGATCTGTTTTGACACCTTATCGCCAGATGAATCCACTGATGAAACCCTTTTGATTGACGCCACCACCTTCGAAATTAACGCATGAAATAAAGGATTACGGCGGCTAAATATATTTTTAGAATAATAAAAGCACACTTTTTACCACGCCTTCACATAAGATGCCTTTGTTGAACACTACTCCTTTCGATAAATCTTCGTCCACTTGTCGTCACGAATAAAGCATGTTAAAAAACCCTTGTGTTTTCGGTCTTGAGCTTATATGCCCGTGGTCTGTGATGCGAGCGTTGGTCATCCGGTATCTAACTAACCCGGAGGATGAACGTCAAAAATAACGATCGGGTTTGTTGCTTTACCTGTAAAACTTGGATCTTCCTTTTGTGATTTTTGTAATCAAATGAAGCAGAGAATTCTTTTCTTTTTTTCAGCCGCCAGTGGCGAGTACATACGTATGCACTGCTCTTCAGAAAATCTATACTGTATTTCCTTGTACGAGGGTCATTCAATAAGATCTACTTCCTACCTCATAACTTTGCTATTTTATAAGCCAGTGTTATGAAATATTCCACAATTGTAGCTTTGTATCTCAGCTACAAATGCATAGTAAATCATAATTGATATTGGTTTCAATTTTGTTCAGATGCGGTCAAAGCCAGAAACAGATTTTGGACAACGGAAACGAAAAATTATCCTCAAAATAGACTTAAACGTTTTGTGTGTGATTTTTTTCTCCGTATTGTATGCTTAGATATAAGAGCACACTTTTAATACTGAAAATGCAAAAGGATTGATGATATCTAAATATAATGCGGTATTATCATGCATAAATCATGTATAATTAAGATTGTAAGCAATCTTAACTATTGTAGGCTTGATAATAGTATAATTTCAACTCCAGTGTAGTATATATTATGCCTTAAACATTGGAATGCTGCTAATCAGTCAGATTCGTTATGACAAGTCATACCGACGAGGCGATGCCTCATATTATGGTAAATATTTAACATGATATCACCTTTTAAGTTTTGTTTATCTGCAACCTTCAGAACAGTCAATCAGATAGTCAATAGTAGAAAATAATCTCATGGACAGAAGTGGAATCTTTCCCTTTACACATGCATATTGAAGATATCTCTGATCTTATGAAAAGCAAATATAACCTTCCAAGTGTTCCCTAGGAGAGAGTTAAACTAAATGGTTGTCCTAATCTGATTCTGGCTAATCAGAGGGCACAATGTTTTCCTTACAAATCAGTCACTTTTATTGTTTACAGTCTGTTAAACAGATATCTGAAATTTAGAACGGGTATACTTGACCAATATTTCCTTTCCTGATAGCGGACGACATATATCGGACGTGTATGTTTTGTCTCTAAGAATAGACAAAATGATCAGCACTTAGGAGATATTTTAACTGTTTCCGTCACGTTGAATGGACATTCAATTTTCAGTGCATCTCCAAAAAAGTACAACTAGTACTCGGACCAATTTACTATGAAATATTGTATAAGACTGGCTTACATTATCGCAAAGTTTGTAAGGTAGGAGGTAGAACTTATAGGAGGTAGACCCTCGTAACTGGTGATTCGTATTTGTCATTTTGATGCCAAGTTATTAGTTGGGTATGCAGGACTAGACTAGTAATCTTCAGATTTAAACCTTAGATCTTCAATAGAGGGATAATCATCTCTATTGAAATGTGATTGGGGGATGTAACACTAATTTGTAAAAATTACGCTATTTCACTCAGTTGTATATCCTTGATAATAATAATAATAATAATAATAATAATAATAATTATTATTATTCATTTATAAAGCGCCGTCTATCTAGACAAACCTATTCCAAGGCGCTAAAGTTAGATGTGTGAACAGTTACAGACCGGGATGATCCCCTACTCTTTACGAAAGAGTCTGTAACCTTTGTAACGTGCTCGGTATTTTATTGCTCTTCCGATGCACGGGACCACCATTTCTACGTGACTTCCGAACCACTGGTTTTTGTTGCCATTAGGAAATCGTCACAATCACTTCGCTTCATTTACCAGGCTACCGACACGGTGCACACAATGTATCAGCACTTAGATTGTAATATCTCCCAACAGCTCCCCAATTTTGCTTGGGTCGACGAGGCAATTGAGACTAAGTACCTTGCCCAAGGATACAAACATGCTCGGTATTTTATTGCTCTTCCGATGCACGGGACCACCATTTCTACGTGACTTCCGAACCACTGGTTTTTGTTGCCATTAGGAAATCGTCACAATCACTTCGCTTCATTTACCAGGCTACCGACACGGTGCACACAATGTATCAGCACTTAGATTGTAATATCTCCCAACAGCTCCCCAATTTTGCTTGGGTCGACGAGGCAATTGAGACTAAGTACCTTGCCCAAGGATACAAACATGTTGGCTATAGCGGGGCTAGACCTCACAACCTTTGTATCATGAACCCTGCATGCTATCCACTAGACCACATGTGCTCTCACATTTAAGATTTAAATTGATTTAAGACATTCATAAGTAAGACTGAAGTAAAGACCCCCATTACGGAACAAAGCTGTATAATCCTATAATCTGTCAATAGAGGACTTTGTGATTGATTCCGTGCTGTCTTACACCAAGGATAAACCGTTTATTACTCCTAAACTCGAACCCATGAGCGCGATTGACAATAAGCACATCTTTTCAAATCCCTACATACAGATTTAACTCGTCTGGGAACGAGAGTGATGTTTTATTTATGACTCGTGAGAGTTATTTCATGACAGTGTGGAAGATTACTTATGCTTTTTGTGTTTGATCCGAAACACACACGTGCACATAGCTTCAAAAGAAAGCACCCACTTGTCCATCCCTGTCTTAATAATCTATGGTTTAACAGATCCATGTAGGTTTACTTACAAAGAGTTAGCTCACATTGAATTGAAAATATAGCCTCAGGTGTTAAAATGGTGTTACATGATGAACACGTCCGAGGTGTTTTTTTCAATTTGCAGTGTAGGTTTACTTACAAAGAGTTAGCTCACATTGAATTAAAAATATAGCCTCGACTCGACATCTATCACCTGTCACCCAGGTCTATGTCATCATTATGTTGACAATGTGTTGATTCTATAAGAGAGTATGAAGTCGACAATTAACAATACTGATCATTCTGAAAGCATCAAAAAGCGGGACAGTTCGATTCCTACAATAGGCAATACACCTCCGAGGTTAGATAAAACATTTGAAAAATTGACATTTAGATTTTCATGTTTCAACATGCATTTACCATGGCCGGGCTACCCATGACATTAAAGTGTAGCGGTCACTGTTATTGTCGTATCTTTTAAGAACATTACTAGGTTTAATACCCAACAATTAGTAAGAGTATAAAAATAACTTTTAAAATAGACTACTAAAAGTGCATTATCTTCATAAATTTGACACTTGCGATGTGGTTTTATTTTCGCTTTTGAGTATACACACAGATAGTCAACGATGGCCAAAGGTGTAATTGTTAGCCCGGTCAAATGATCTAAACACTGGATTTTACGCCTGTTTTTTGGTTGCAATTAACTTATTAAGCTTTGCGTCAATCAGCAACTATATAGCGAAGGGTTTAAGAGACTGTGCTACAATGGATAATGTTGCCAGTCTGATGAAGCTTTTAGCTTGTGAAAATATTATTATTTGTTGATTTTGATATCACAATACGCACAGAGAAAATTGAAAGGGAGCATCAATGTACACAACTGGTCTAAAGAGAAGTTTTCAACAGTCCGTTGACGCAACACATGATGCAAATAAAGAGCATAATAAAAAGATAAAGGCGGTCAGTGAGTTTCTCGATATTACGCACACGTTTATCAGTCAGGATCATCACATTTATAAATTAGATTATCCTGACTGTTTATTTGAAGTGCAGGACATACGCGAGTTCAGAATTTACAAGTCGTGTCCTGATGAGTTTACAGAAACCTTTCAAACCTGGTCCTTGAACCAATACCCGGAGGAGGAGAATTTGTAGGAATACCGAGGTTTTTAGTTTTGAAATTATTGACCAAAAAGTGCAACAATTTTGTTTTTAATCTCAAAAATCACATTTTTGCACTTTTTGGTCAATATTTTCAAAACCAGAAATGTTTAAGCAAAAAAACACCCCCCACGCGATCCTAGATAATTGACTTAAGATGATTTTGGTGAAATTTTGGAATTTTTAACCAAAAACTGATTTTGTTAGGTTTTTAAAAAAACTGGCGCCAAAAAAGTGATTTTTGGACAAAAATGTAAAAACCACTATTTTTGGTGGAATTTGATACCAAATTTGATACCACATACTCGCGTATGTCCTGCACTTCAAATAAACAGTCAGGATAATCTAATCCTGACCGACTCATTTCATTTAAAAAATTGTATATTTTTATGTACATTACAT
This sequence comes from Ophiura sarsii, assembly GCA_035610835.1. Taxonomy (NCBI): domain Eukaryota; kingdom Metazoa; phylum Echinodermata; class Ophiuroidea; order Amphilepidida; family Ophiuridae; genus Ophiura; species Ophiura sarsii. Next base: position 27,554,119 of record CM069444.1, on the reverse strand, counting down.
TATTAGTTTAAAAGTTACAGTGCTTGATAAATGTGACATTTTTTTCGTCATCTTAATTACTACATGGCCTTAACCAACTCATGTCTGAATCCATGGATTGTGTTAGTTATAAGCTCAGTGCATCGCGACACACTTGTGGGAATATTTAGTTGTCGTCGCCGTCAAATGCGTTTGAAAAACGCTATAACGAGACGACGGAGCGCATCGGACCTACTCTGTTTGGCCATCTCGAGACAGTGACGTAACCGCGTATTCTACTAAATGCATCACATAACGCGCGCGCATACTCGCGGCGCTGGCGTACAAACACGAGCGTTGAAAGGCGGAAGATACACACGCGTGCGTAAAAGCTGCGCCTGATCAGTTACGTCACTGTCTCGAGATGGCCAAACAGAGTATACACGGTCTTTAGACGTTCAATTTCAATATTCGATGTCGATATATATTCTTGACGTTCAGTAGTAACATGAGTAAGGTATGGCATATTATCTCGAGTACTCGTTTATCAAGTTGAATGACATATTGAATGAAATTGCAATTGTATAACTATTTTTGTTACAGTCTGTATGTATGCGTGTAGTGTTGAACCCGCCAATCCGAGGACCTTTGTCCCTACCAGCCGGCAATGTGAGGACAAAAAAAAATATGTGAGGACCTTTTTTGAAGTCCTCTCTTTTTTCCTGCATAAAAACGTATAGAAGTTGGGTCCTTACCCCCCTAAGGGTTTATGGCCATGTCCTCTATTAGGCGTCAATACGCATATCATACAAATGTCCCTACATGTATGGTAAAAAAAAAAAATGTCCTCAGATTGACTGTAACTTCTATACTTTTTTAAACGTGTTTTAATACGGGTCCTCACATGGGTTGGTACTCGACTAGGGATGTATGAGAAAATGATCAATCATAAGGACCTGTTGAATAGGAGAAGTGAGCTAATCAGTAAGTGTAGGCATAACAGACCACCAAGCCGTGCCAAGAAAAATAAATAATGTGTGTTTGCGGTATTATAGGCCTCAGTCACCTGAAGATTGCAAGGCATGAAACAGTGTAATTGTGACCAGTGCATAAAAAATATATTATATGTTAAATCTGTATGCTATGTACGAACTTCGCTGTGTATACTACGCGTTACCCACAATGCATCGGACCACATGGCGATCACCACCAGTATTATAAGAACAAGCTACACGTGCTGTAGTAAAACGTGCTTCTGTGTAATTTAATACGTCCTACATTTGATTAAATAGAAGATACAAAAGTAGTGTAATATATTCTTGATTTACTATAAGATAAATAGAAGGTACAAAATGACTATTTCATGACTCTGGGTTCCGTCCATACGTACATCAACCTAGAAAGTCTTTCCTATAGGAGTATTTTTCTATATATGTACATGTAGGCCTATAACTATTATATCATGATAGGCTTGATTTCAACCATGTGATAGTTTGTTTTATATCATGATAGGCCTGATTTCAACCATGTGATAGTGTTTACTATCATTATGGCTGGGAAAGAATCATGTGATATCATGATATAAAACAAATATTGAATGCCTTTTGTTTGTGCAATAGTAAAACTATATCACTCGGTCCAATTTTGATTATTCCATTACACTCGGCTTCGCCTCGTGCAATGGAAAATTCCAAATTTGACCTTGTGATATAGTTTTTACTATCACACGCTCAGGCATTCAATATTTGTATACTATCATTATGGCTGTAAAAAGGTCACGTGATATCATGTGTAGTATTAATACCTCCCAGCCCTATCTCTATATCATAACATAATAACATGATATCGCCCAAACCTATTAGCAGACATTATACAAGCACAATTTACCACTGAAGCTAATCACACACCCACCCCCACACACAATGCTGACTGAATAAATCTATCTAAGTGGAGTTTATATTAATACTATTCCTGGTTCGTATTTATTATATCATGATATATAACAAATATTGAATGCCGTTTGCTTGTGCAATAGACCATTTCAAATTGAGATCGGAAATCTTCGGAAAAACAGGTCACGTGGAGTAGGTGCGTTGCGCGTTCTTCGCAACAGTTAATCGCATTCACAGCATTGGTTGTCCGCCTAGTGATTTACTATGTTTACATACACGAGTGCACACATGAGAAGTAAAACGTGGAACGAGACTATTTTGTTTTTTTATCAACAAAGGCGCTGACTGGCAAATTCCAAATGTATCGAGCAGACGGTAAAAAGTGAAAATATTACCCCAAATCTCCTTCATCTCACCGTGTTTTGTTACTGAAATGCCGTAACATCAACTTTGTGAGGGATACAATCTATCACTAACACCAGCGCAATCTACCACGGGCAGACGGGTGAAAAACATGTTTGTTTTTCTCCGGCACATGGCCATGACCTGTGAGCTGACAGGTCATGGAACCGAGCGTCAAATCACTCGGCTAATCGGAAGCATTCGGAACTGATCGTATATTCGCGGATTTGAAATGGTCTATAGTCAAACTATATCACTCCCGGATATCACTCGGTCCAATTTGGATTATTCCATTACCGTCGGCTTCACCTCGTGAAATGGAAAATCAAAAAAATGGACCTCATGATAAAGTTTGTACTATCACACTCTCGGGCATTAAATATTTGTATAACAATTAATTTCTGGTGTATAGAACATGATTAGAAGTGATGCATGCATGTTTCTACATATGCAAATAATCCAACTATTCCACAGCTGAGGTTCACGTGGGTTCCTTTGACAAAATCTGAAAGACACAACAAAATAATGCTTAGAAACATCAATATTAGAAATCATTTGTTCACATTATACATTTGGTATTAAATTATAACAAATCGGATGAGATTTGGCCAACCTAACTTGTGTTTCATGTACCGTTTACGTAGGTTTAAAAAAAGGATCCGTTATCGATTAAATTTGACGTTATCAATTCCGATCCCTTTCGAGGTATGGCGAATGTAGCCATAGATAATGAAGGGTTGAATGGCGAAGTGAGTACTTTCTATTGAAACTATCCCCGTCTCGGATTAAATACGCGCAACACAAAAGCCCGTGTAGTCTTGCACTGTCATGAAACAACTTCTCACAATTCATAATTAAAACGTCACTCTCGTTCCCATAATGCGTTAAGTATTGATTTGAAAAGATGTGTTCGTTGTCTATCGAACTCATGGGTTCGAGTTTAGGTATTATTAAAAACTGGGTAAAGTAGATGTCTATAGATGAGGTGACCTATGATGTCATGTATTTACAAATGGGACACCCTCTGTTGTTTCCCTCCAGGCAGAATATACAGTAAAGTTAATGAAGACAACATGAAATTTCTTTCTAATGAATTGTAAAACTCATTTAGTTTTAGTTTTTTGTGTGAAATGCGATAGCTTATAGCATTCCTAAGCAAGTTTAAAGACAGTTTTGATAACAATTTGCTGTGACACCACAATCTAGTTAGAAAACCTGATCTGGCCTATGTAAACTATAGGAACTCTTGCCCGGTGTGTTTTGTCTCAAACCAACAGAGGGCGTCCTAAATGTCAACAAATGTCACCTCATCTATAAACAATAAAACTTCAATCGCATCAGTGAATGATATTATTAATTTAATATATTTAAAATATTAGAAATATTGTAATTTTCATCTTGGCTTCTTTTCTCAAACTTTTGTTATATATCCCATCTGCTTCTATGAAATATGCTGTTGCTGCAATAGACTAGCAGTACCCACATTTAACTACGAGGGTCATTCAATAAGTTCTACCTCCTCCCTCATAACATCGCTAATATTAATGTCAACCTCATGCCATTTGTCATGATTATAGCTCCGAATCATAGCTACATATGTGTAGTAAATGATAATTGATATCTGTTTTACTTTTGTTATGACGCGGTCGAAGCCAGAGAGAGATTTTGGACAACGGACACAGAAAATTGCCTTAAAAATATACACATGTTTTCGGGTGTTTTTTCGTAATGTATGGTTAGATATAAGAGCATGATTTAAATACTGAAAATGGAAATGAATGAATGATATCTGAATATATTACAGTATTGTCATGTTTAGATAAGATTGTAAACAATACTAACTCTTGTAGGCTTGCAAATAGTGTACTATCAACTCAAATGTATTGCTATGCCTCTGGCATACCAGAATACTGCCATTTAGTCAAATTTTCGTTGTTACAACTTAGCCACAATGATGCCTCGAATTTTAAATCTTTACCATAATAGTCACTTTATGAGTTTTACTTATGTGCAACCTTCAGAATAGTCACTCAGGTAGTCAATGATAGAAAATTATCGCTTTGACAGACTTTAAATCCCTCCATTTAGTTCGATATATTGAAGATCGCTTAGTTATCATGAAAGTCAAATATGACTTTTACAGGGTTCTTTAGGGGAGGGGTAAGCTGAATGGTTGTCCTGACCTGGATCTGGCTAATCAGAGGGCATATTTTTCCAAACCAATCTGTCAACTTTATTGTTTATAGTCTGATATCTGACATTTAGAACGGTTATAATTGACCGATAGGTATGTTTTGTCTCTTACAATAGGCCAATAGAAAAGCACTTCGGCGATATTTTGCTGTTTTTCATCCGTTTCCGTCACACTAAATCGAGGTTTGGTTCTCACTGCATGTCCGGAAAAGTACAACCAGTACTCATATCAATTTACATTGGATTTGTAGCTGAGGTTCCAAGCTACAATCGTGTGATATTTAATAAGACTGGCTCATATAATAATAAAGTTATGAGGTAGGAGGTAGAACTTATTGAATGACCCTCGTATTACCGGGCTTCTCAAACACGCCAGTTATACAGTGTGAGCAAGACGCACATACTATTAGCTCTACACAACATTTCAATGGGATTTCAAATAGACATGTTTGTCCCAGTATTCAAAGTCTAGATGATTCAGCACCCCGGATTATTACACCTCATAAATATTCATGAACTAATCATAGCAATTCATTGGCTAATTCCTATCACAAGTACTATTTCCCTAGGGAAATAGTTTTGACTATTTCCCTACAACCTCATCCCCAGAGTCACAGTGAGGTGTAATAAAACAAATACTACATGGTATGATCTGGGCAATATTTTCCCTCGGTACTGGCTACGGGCCGTAGCCAGTACCTCTGGAAAATAGTTTGCTCTATTTCCCCTCTACCATGTAGTATTTGTATACTATCCATTTTGTGCACTATTGTTTTAACCCTAGTCCATGTACGCCCTCTCCTATAATAATTATACCCATCTGTAATTCTGACTCTGTTAATAAATTGATCACGTCGTTCTTCATTGAACCTCTCTATATTTTATTTGAACTAGTCGTTATTTAACATTCTGAATTATGAATGGACGTAACATTTGGATTTCATTACTAAGTATTTAAAATTGATACCATGCAGTTGTACTGAAAATATGATTCCGAGCAAATTGCGCGCTTTTCACTATACGTCTACGTCACACATACTTACATCATAGCTCCAACTACATTGACATTAACAAACTAGGAATCAGTACATTAGAGTATTCTGAAAAAACAAACAAGTTGTATGTAGTTATTTATTTATAGTGACAAATAGAAGCTAATACATGATGCAAATAAATAAATTAACCCAAATGTTAGCAAAATATCTATATAGGTCCTAAAGGGCACTCTTTTTGACGACCCTTGTAAACCAGAATGATTCACAAGTCTTTTTTGACTGTTCCTGCTTAAGACAAAAGCTATATGGGCATGTAGAGGCGTATAATTTGCCTATACAATATCTCGATACACCTATCCCTTAAAGTTGCAATATACCATTTTCATTTAAAATCCACCGCTCATAAAACAAATCGTAGATGTACACTATATGGTACAGATTCTGACATCTTTTCCATAAAAAAGTTAGAAGTTAAAATTTGATAGTTGTACGCAATTGTCAACATTAAACTTATTTATTGGTGGATTCTTCTAACATGTCTGAGATCTACCGACCGATAGCAAAAGCTACCGAAAATACTAACATAAAAGGTCATATACTTAACACTGTCCACGCGGCTATTAGTTTTACCATATATAGGCTACAAAACAGATTTGTCAGAAACCTTTCCCAACTTTCAAAGTCTGTCTCAAGGATTACATAACCAATACTAGGCATGTTTGTACTCATTTTAATGCATTTCACATGGTGATTTCAAATATGGTGATGAAATGCAATAATTTCGAATTTTTTGAAACATTCTGTGAACTTTTGGAACTGTCGTCTGCATACTGCCGCGCAAAAAATGTTAAAACACAAAATGATCGATAATGTGCGAAGAAGAATGGGAGCTTCTCGGATTTTTCCTGCATGCATAGTTGATTTGGAAAATTGTATCCTATCGTATCTGTACAACATAATTCTGTAACAAGAGTGTGACAGGGTCTTGAGATTAGGTATTTATAGTGTAACACTAATACCTAATCTCAAGACCCTGCCACACTCTAGCGTATAGCATGTATAGAGTAAACGTGTGCCCGACTTTTTTTGAAATGTTGGTGTACGCTCCTGTAAGTTATCATTCGTTCGTAACTTATTTGGCATACGTTGTATTCGTTAGCGGTTCGCATAGCTACGCTGGGGTTTCTTAAATTGTTTGAGCATGTTAGAAATGTTGAGTGGGTGACAACGTAGTGATCAATACGCTATGTATACGTTGAGCATTCGCTGCGTGAACTTTTCGCACGTTGGGTGTAGGTTGCTTGTTCTTCAGCTATACGGCCATATACGGTGCTAAGAAGAAACCTACACCCGGCCAACGTGCGAATCAACGTATACATAGCGTATTGATCACAACGCAAGTCACACACTCAAAATGTTAAACATGTTTACAATTTTGAGCGTGTGACATGGGTTGTGATCAATACGCTATGTATTCGTTGAGCATTCGCCGTGTGAACGTTGCGGCAGTTAGATGAAACGTACACCCAACTTGCGAAACGTTCACGCAGCGAATGCACAACGTATACATAGCGTATTGATCACAACGTTGTCACCCGCTCAAAATTAGAACATGCTCAAAAAAATCATAAACTCCAGCGTTCCTCTGCGAACGCCTAGCGAACCGCTAACGAATACAACGTATGCCAAATATTCACGAACGAATGACAACTTAACGTACACACAAATGTCCAAAACGTCGGGCACATGTTAGCTCTACGCAACAGTGTGACGGGGCTCTTACCGGCTGAACACTGCGTGCGTAACTATAAGGGTATGAAGCCTGCAAAGAAAATACAAATAATTCGCGTAAGGGGAGACGTCAAAACTCGACCGCCCGTTGACCGCCGGTTACGGGCGGTTCCGCCCGGTTCTTTCAGGTCAAATGTTTTACTGGTATATGAATATTCGCGCATGCAACACTGAACAACCGCCGGTTGACTTAATGTTGTAATCTGACCAATTTACACTTATCAATCTGTTACTTTGCGGTCATAATAGCTCTCTCTATAATCGTTCTATAAAAAAAGACATTCATAGACTTTCGGTATTGATTTAAAAAAGTTAATTGAGCTATAAACAGATTGAAAAAGCCAACCCCAGCGAAAATCAATAGCTGTATTGTACTGGTTGTCAACTGAGACTTTTAAGTCTTAAAAGAGCCTATTACTTCAAGATGTTATTGCTCACGCGTGTGACAAGGCACTATCAACCGGTCGTGTTCACCAGAGTGTTACTATTTGACCTCATTATGTGTGTATATTATAACAGACGACACGTTTTGTGAGAACCGGGCGGAACCTGCCGTAACCGACGGTTGCCGGGCGGTCGAGTTTTGACGTGATCCCTAAGAAAGTGAAAGATATACTATTTTAATCATGTTAATATAATAATAATTATAATAATAATAACACACACTTTGAGAGCATCTTACTTTAGTGAGAAAAACCCAAAGCGTTTTACAAAAACAAATGAATTTAAAGAGTAAATTACAACCGCGATCTTAAATGGAAATAAGCTTCAACGAGGCTTTCTTGGGTTATCCAGGATCGTAAGGCCCAAATAAATAAATACAAAAAATTTACAAAATACAACTACAGTCATCATAAAAAGTATATACAGGTCAGGGGGCTGGCATTTTCTTCGGAAGGGGGGGGGGGTCCCAAATACACTGGGGGGGTCATAGTTTTTTTGACATGAAAACAGGGGGGGTCATAAAATTATTTCATTGAAAATGGGGGGGTCACAAATTTATCAAAGCATGCTTTCTGAAATGTGTGTGGGGGGGGGGGGGGGGGTCACAAAATAATGGACTGTATTGGTAGGGGGGGTCATAAAAATATGCAGCTCTTGGATAGGGGGGGTCATGAAAAAATTGTCTGGGTCTATCCACATTTTTGGGACCCCCCCCCCTTCCGAAGAAAATGCCAGCCCCCTAATCAATGGGCTTTTAACTCTAAAATATATATATCCGATTCTCTTGCTTTCATGTCTTATGTTTGGATCAAATGTCCGTCCATGACATAATTATGTCCGTCCTGACAACTTACGTGTTTTACAAAAAAAATATCTGGTTAACAAGCCAACTAATGATCTTCATTATTTAAACTAACAAATATTTGTGACTTATGTAGTTTAGATAGAAATCAGATGAGATGAGAGTAACCTAAAGTGGTAAACCCCAAACTTATCTTGCCCGTCCATGACAGAAATGCATGTTTCCTTGATTCTATTTATAGTAACAAACCATGGCAACCATTTTTTTTTAGCCACTGTTGGAGATGGTGTTTCTCTTCAACATAGGACCAAAAACATTGATGGATATGTAAAGAAATGTTTTTTACAGCATTTCTTTTTATCGAAATTGGGAAAATATCCGTCCCTGACAAACAGATCAGCCTCATCAACGGATTGAAGTATTTCTGCAACATTTCTGCAACGTTTCCTGGTCAATTTAAAAATGCAAGCATTCTATTTAGTATAGGTTTTCCCGGCCAATTTGGAAATGTCATCATTTATATTAGCCTTCCAGTATTCAACTTCGCGCTAATTGAATGATTGTCTAAATCTCCTTCTTTCAGCATTCAATTTCATTTACGTGAATTCTATTTCATTTTTACATTTACAGTTTTATTATAACTTACAAGGTCAAGTGTGTCAACATTCGGTTGGACGAATGTGGGTGGTTGAGGAACTACCTTCGGCTGTTGGTTTGCTAGTCGATTTCTATTGAAGTTCAAGGCACAGATACATACTGAGGCTAGTATAAGAATAAAAGCTAGCCCTCCCAATGCCAAGCCAATTATGGCCGCTATGCCTAAATCTGTAGAGGAAAATACCAGAAATCAGTTATCTACAAAAGGAAAAACATTGGCGGTATTAGACGTCATCCTAGTGGGAAGTTAAGATAATACATTACGCTAACATTGTACGGTAAATTACCTATTGATTATTTGGTCGTCTCCTCCACTACCTCTCTGGACAGTGATGTGACTTCACAGGTGCGACATTGCGTGAGTAAGGGTGTGCGTAACGCGTGCGGGTGTGCGTAACGCGTGCGTTTAAGTAATACAATAACTCAATTACGCATTGATATGAAAAGAGAACATTTACTATTTTCATTCACTGCACAGAGTGACCCGCGTGCTAGGAGTTTCGTTACTGTGGACGTTCACAACGAGTTAAATGTTGGCCGTAGAGTTTTTGACTCTATGATGCTTTTTGTCGACCTCAATGTTGAAGATAGTTATGACCTATACGTTTTTCATGTATGTTTTTTTGTACCATTAGCCAGACTCGGATATATTGGCCTAGTTGATTATTCCAAATGAAAATATAACGAAACATACCATTTTTGTTTTGACATCGGTTCCCAGAATAATTAGATGTGCACCTGTGAATGACAATATTGATCTGTATTATGTAGAGATATTTAGACCATTAAGCTAACAAATCCTATTTAGTCTACTGCAATAGACCCTCTTTTAAACCTGACTGTTCAATCGTACTCATTTCAACTGCGTGACACCTACAGTACCTTTACCTTTACCTAGGCTTTTTCAGCCTCTGTAGGCTGAAGCCCTCTTTCAGCATCTTCCATCTGTGTCTATCTTGTGCTTCTCTTGTCCATGTCGTTCCTCTGTATTCGGTTAGCTCGTCTCTCCATCTTTGTTTCTGCCTGCCTCTTCTCCTTTTGCCTGTACGGGGTTGCCACTCGGTTGTTTTTATTGTCCACCGATTATCGTTTTGTCTCGCTATGTGTCCTGCCCATCTCCATTTCATTTCCTTGATTTTGTTAATGATGTCTTTTACTTTGGTTTTATTACGAATGGTAGTTTCTTTTGTTTGTCTCGTATTGTTATGTTTAACATCCTCCTTTCCATGGCTCGCTGCGCTACTAGAAGTTTCTGTTCAGTTTCTTTGGTTGTTGACCAAGTTTCGGCACCATATGTCATGGTAGGTAGCACACATTGATTGAAAACCCTTGTCCTTAATGTTATTGGTATGGTTTTATCGCAGAGAATGGTTTTGTTTCTGCCGAAGCAGCTCCAGCCTGCCTTGATTTTTATCAAGACTTCCTCTCTCGTATTGTTTTCCATTTTTATTTCTTTATTTATTTGTAACTTTCTACCTTTTCTATCGGTTCCTTGTCAATTTCGATGGACTCCTTTGTTTGGAAATTTGTCATGAATTTTGTTTTTCCTTTGTGCATTTTCAGACCAACTTTTCTGCTTTCCGTATTCAGACAGTTTAGTTGGGCCTCCAATTCCTTCACTGAGTTAGCTAGCAAAGCCACATCATCTGCAAACCTGAGGTCTGTTAGCCGCTGTCCATCGATGAGTATCACTCTTTCTTTCATGTCTACCTTCTTGAACACCTCTTCCATTGCAGCAGTGAAAATCTTTGGAGAGATTGTGTCGCCTTGTCGCACACCTCTGCTGATTTTGAAAGGTTTTGAGATGTCCTCGTCGATATGGATCCTCGCTGTAGCGTCAGTGTATATATCCTCTAGGATTTGAACATACGGTACAACAGAGCATAAATGCCCAAATATTGAATTATAGTGCCTCCTGAGTGTTGTACAACCATGAAAATGTCAATCCTAAGTATTTTTATCATAATATATCAAAACAGTTTTGTGTTAAAGTGCTCTTTGTTGTCCTTGTATGATATCAGCATTGTCACAATTCTTATTAAACCTGATTTCAGATTGGCCGATACTTTTAAGTATCGGCCAACCATGAGCATAAATGAGTATGAGTAACCATACTCATAATGATAATAATACTCATAATGAATGAGTATACTCATGAGTATACTCATACTCATATATATAAATGAGTATGAATAACCATACCCGCTAATCCAAAGAGATGATGACTACTTGCTTTTATGGCCTTGACTATTTAGACTTAGTACAGGCCTTTAGATGGTGCCTGTATGTAAAGGCTTCCATGTCAGCACATGGTCACCTAAAAGCCTTAAGTACACCCTATGCATAAAACCTTTTACTGCACACTGCTGAATGGCATTTCAACTTTCGTGTTGTATGAAATACATTGTTATTGTAAGAAAATGTTGCAAAATTAATGTATCTAAAATTTTGATTAATATTACAGAAAATGAAATTGAGAAATGTGGCTTGACCATTTTATTAAGCATAATTTAAGGATTCATTTGAAACCTTACATAACTTAATTGGGCATACAAAAAGTGGTTCAAAATTCCATTTAACGCCTAATTAATTAATTACGCGCGTAAATGAATTACACAGCAAACATGTTAACGAATGGCTTGACAGATTTGTGTGGCTAACCATAAACATCTTTCTCTGTAATTTTAGTGTTTATTGCATGTTTAATTCATGAGAGAAATACAAAAACACCATTTGTGGTTTTTAAAAATATACCAAATGTTTGGAGGAAAATATTTTAAATACTAAAGGGATATTTAATTATCTGCTCAGACCGTTGTTTGAAGCACATCGTTATCTTTAATTTAATACCTTGCAAATCTGGTTTGGATACAAATTACTGCTTAATCATTTCAACGAGTTTCGGTCTTTAATTATGCTAATTATAAAGATTTTGGGTTTTCAAAAAAAAGTAAAGATACATGTGTACTTTTTCTCAAACAGAATTGTTGACAATGATGGGAAGTTAATTTCCTGTAACTTTGGTGTTAATAGCGCGCTTGTGTAGTTTTTGATGGAAATTAAAATAGGCCATTTTTTATTTCTTTATAATATGCTAATTATATGCAAATAAGGTCAAACTAACTTTTTTCTATGACGTTAAATCACCAAGTTGTATTCTGTGATAGAATACTCCTTGTCTTAGTCTTACATATGTTTACTTTTTGAATTGCACAGCATCATTTCAATAATATGCACTTTTGGGCATTATGCTCTGTTCCACTGTACTGCCAAAGAGGGTCTACTGACTTTCGATGTTTCTCTGGCAAAAAAACCGTCTGTCTCACGTCTCACATACAATTCGGAAAATAGCTATGATAAAACCACCACCACCACCACCGCCGCCGCCACCACCGCCACTGTCACCACCGCCCCACCACCACCACCACTGCCACCGCCACCACAACAACAATAATTTCGGTAGTTCGTAGTACCTACCATAACGATAAAAAACGTATCCATCAGCTCTTTTTTTAATTCAACGTTGGCAATACAATGTTCTTTGCCCAGCACATGCGCAGTGGATACACACACATACGGAATAAGCTGTGAAATACATTGTGTTGATTCCGTGCTCGTGCTAGGCAAAGAACACGACATTCACAGGTTTACTCCCCGATCATTTATTGCATATAGCCGCCATCTTGGATTTTTCAACTTTTTACCTTTTCTCACCAAGGACCTATTTTTTCTTCAATTTTTGAAGTCTATAAGTAAAGTATTCAATAATCTTTCATATAAAACATGTTTAATTGCTTGGCTTCGACTTAGTTACCTTTTCTGACCATTTACACCTCACGGCCGCCATCTTGGATTTTCAGCCAAATTTCCATAATTTCACTAATTTTCGGCATTTTGAAACCAAGAATCATTTTTTTCTTCAATTTTCGAAGTTTCTAAGTAAAGCTTACACAATTATCTTTCATATATGACCCTAATGGAATAAATGATCGAGACGTCTATGTAAAGCAACACCTGTGCATTGCCTATCCCCTTCATACTATTGTCCGTTTCTTACCTGCACTTAGCGTTCATGCCGTCAGTATTGACGGTACATGTACCTCCATTCATGCAATATCCAGAAGTGCAAATGTCTGCAATAAATATAATCAATAGATTATTACTTTTATAGATGGGGTGACATGTGACGTCATGCCGGGCCAGACGATGGCGGACACGAACGGCCGTACATTTTGAATTTCCGTTGGTTTCAATGTAACAATGGATTTTGATTATATGACCCCATAAAATTCATCACACGTTGGAACTAAATTATCTCATCCTAAAACCACTGGAGTTGGATAACCAACTCCAGTGTCAGTATCAATTTTTGAATTGAATCCGTTGTTAAGCGTTCGTCCCATTCACTTGATCACGTAACCTCGTTCGCATAATTGAACCTGCATTCGTGGATATGCGTCCGGCATTGCCTGTGCCGAGCATTTGGTCGGCAGTTGTCATTGTTCTTCACCCGGAGTTATGCGCGCGCATCCTGTTTTGTTCAGGACACGTGCTTTTGAAACTCGCGCCAAAACATTATAAAGGCATAGTGGACAGTGTTGTGGTCATATGCTGTCCCCTTAAGCATGTATCGACAGTCCAGTGCCTTCGACCGTTGCTTTTGTTGATAAACATTGCTGTCACCCCATCTATACATCTATGAAAAATGTGTAACACTCTGTGTGTGCCGCGGTCGACAATGTTAGCCAGATATCCAAAGTGACCGGACTAAGCTTGGATCAATCAATTTGGCATAATATGCCTACTACTAAAACCCCGACTAAAACAAACACGACCGGGGCCTAATAACAACTACATACGGGAAATAAATGACTGGATGTATAAATTCATGGGCCTAGTTCTTGTCTTGCTTACAAAGGGTGTGTTCACACTATAATTTCAATCCGGGACATGAGTTTATCCGGATTCTAACCGGATTTATAAACACGTTCATACTACGATCGATGCGGATAATATCCGGATTTTAAGCGGATTGAAAACTGAGATTTACCAGGATTCAACATTTAATCCGGATCATTTTTTTTTACCACAAACTCCTGTTCGTACTAGGCGTTTTATCCGGATATACCGGGGTTTATGATTATCCTATAAAATGACAAAAAGATTAAAATATTTTTGTCATTTACCAATGGACGTACATTCAATGGTGATGAAGTTTTTTATTGAAATTTGAACATGATTAATATGATTTAAGTTGATAGTCAGGAGCTTCTTGGTTAGCATGGTAAAACAAAATTAAAACACGGAGAAGATCACTAAATGTCACTTGAAATCCAAGCAATGTTTATGGAATCAGCAGCCAAAGTGATTTCAAAATTGTCCCTTATTTGAATTTGTTACATTTCGAGGGTTGAGCGCCAGAAGGCCGTAACTCAAGAAATGCTATGTATTAGATAATTGACTTTCAAATATTGGGGACTCATTACAATACACTGTAGCACCGAACTTATAACTCTAATTTTGGTAAAATTAAGAGTGGTTTATGAGTTATCTCTTTACGGTTCTGAAAAACCTAGGTTATGTGGATTATTTTTGTACCAAAATATCCATTGCCCCAATATTGCGTTACGGCCTTCTGGCGCATCAACCCTCGATTAGTTTTTGGATGAAGGAGACCTTCATTAAAATGTTAAAAATCGTTAGATAAGTAAAAATGGTTACCGTTTGTTGTATAGGTTCCGGAGGAATCTCTGTCGATTGTAATACCGGAATTCTGCGCTGCAGGAATGAGGCTATTTAGAACTACTCTATCAATAGCATCGGTGTCGATACCGGCACCCGACTCCATCATCATTTGGTACTGGACGATGATGCTTCCCGGTATATAGCCCAAGAGGATAACGGTGCTACCACCATTCATAGAACGTAGGATATCAAGCTATGGAAAATCAGAGACGGTCAGTGAAAAGTAGGGATGATCGTCTCTATTGAAATGTTGTCTGTCTTGTACCTGTATGACTCGCAGGTTTGAAAAGCCCGGTATATCCAATACTGGTACTAGTCTGTCGCTACAACACACTGTCTCTCATACTATTATGTTATGATAATATTAAACTATCTTTAGAAAAAACGCGTCGGTGGAAATTAAAATCCGTCAAACATTTTAAACAAGTACAATAATTGCAGGAATTCACCGACGCGATTTACGTAACAATATTTATACAATTGTTTCACTCTGTGTTTTGTTAGACCTAAACTCGAACCCACGAGGACTTGCGACAACCAGTTCATCTTTCAAATCGATGCTAGTGTCTGGGAGTGAGCGTGTCGAGTTATGTATTAGGCCTACTGTTGAACTTACTATAAATCACAGAATACATGTATAACCAATAACCATTTTACACGTGCACTGTCACTGAGTTCGAACCGGTAACTTGTTAACCCCCTGGGGTCTACCGGCCGATTTGGCTTCAAAGCAGTATTTTGATTGGTTACTCATAACATTATATCATCTAATGAGCCAATCTGGGATACTGTAAAAAAGGTACTAATGCTACAGCGAGTCAACATACAGAGAAATAGACACACTATTTTGATTGGTTACTCAGAGGGTTATATCATGCAATGAACCAATCAGAGAGACTGTAAGAGTAGTCCCCAGGGGGTTAAGGAACCCTTCCTTTTCCGAAAGTATTCCCCATAATCCCGTGCAATGATAGCATTGCCTAGTGAAGCTAGCGAAGAACTATATAAGGAACGACTTTACACATAGTTAAAACTCACCAGTGGCTGTATAAGGCCATTCAGTTGTTGCTGTTCAGGAGATCCTGGAACATTATAAGCATCTATGAACACTGCCGGCCCTCCATTTATAGAGTCGACTTTGAGTTGACCAGTCACCGTAGTTTGTCCTACACAAATAGGATTGAATTAATATGTTACCATTGTCATCGTCACTTGTCTCAAATCACATAATGCACTGATAAATTTCAATATATCTAACCAAATAAAACAATACGAACTCCAGAACTTGATAGATTTGATAAAATAAATATGTGAAAAATGTCTTGAAACGGTCAAATCAAGGGAAATCCCTAATACTGATCTGACTGACCCAGCACGAAGTACATAAAACGGTAAGGGACATTCCCACAGATTGCTAAAAATCACTCAAAAACGAATGGGATAGATTTCGCAGTCGTCGTTATATGGCTGATAGTTTGTGACCCTATTGACGTTGGAACGAACTGTTGTCTATTGTGTGACGGGCGATGCGCAGAGACAATAAGACCGGTTGCTTCTTTAATGCCGTCATTCCAACGAAGTTTTGGTCTGCCACGTTTACGTAAGTATTGCAGTTTGTTGCATATGATCGTATTACAAAGAGAACCTTGGTCCCCAATCTGGCTTCTGATAAATTCATATTCATTGATCTTATTTCAAAAGCTGATGTTTTCTTTGTATCCGCTATTCCAACTGACCATGTTTCAGCTCCGTATGTTGCAACCGGATTAATGCCTTCATAAGGCATTAATTATAATTAACGAATATAACAGAAATCCCTCAAAACACTTTTATAAATGAAGTGGTTTCCTCTATCATAGATTTTCGCCACGGATTTTTCACTTCCGTTTTTGCCGTATGTCGCCAATCGCCATCTTGAAACATGTTGGACACAATTTCGACAAAAGATGGCGCCCTATCAATAATTTGTCTCCGTTTTTTCTATACATTGTTTTAATGCGTAAAAATCAAGCGTCCCAATGAAATGCGTGCGCTACTGGAAACAAACTTGATTTTTGTTTGGCCTAACGGGAACTGTTTTTCCTATTTTCTTATGCTAGCGACGAACAAGTTGAAGAGTTTTGTTGAATTACATTCACATACATACCTGCCCGACACTGTGGGCCGATTGTCCCCGGCGGACACAGGCAAACCCCAGAGGCGGAACATTGACCACCACTTAGACAGGGCGGGCTACACAAAGCTGAAAGAAAAACATAACATGTTTAAAAGTTTTACGAACTGTTTAAGCCTACACGATTGACTGTAATTACCTTTGAGTCAGTATAGATCCTCGGTACCTCTGAAACCAGTGGCGGCTCCAGGAAAATTTTAGGGGGGGGGCCCAAAAAAATGAATTTTTGCCGGTACCATCCAAGCGGTGCGCAGCACCGCCCTCCGAGCTATGCTCGGACAGGGGGTGTCTGAGGGGGGATGTGCCCCCCTCTGAAGTAGAAAAATTATCAATTTCCGAACTCATTTGGTGCGATCTGGTGTATACTTTTGATCAACATTTTATCAAAAAGCCACCTCTTCATTTCCAATAAATATATTATTTTTTTATCAATGCACGAAAGAAGTTGAGCATATTATACTGATATATTTTTGATTTAAGTATAGATGATTTGAAAGGTCGAACAGGGGGGAGTCTGAGGGGGGAAGTGCCCCCTCAGAAGTCGATTTTTTTTCAATTTTCGAACTCATTTGGTGCGATCTGGTGTATACTTTTGACCAACATTTTATCAAAAAGCCACCTCTTTATTTCCAATAAATATTTTGTTTTTTTATCAATGCACGAAAGAAGTTGAGCATATTATACTGATATATTTTTGATTTAAGTATAGATGATTTGAAAGGTCGAACAGGGGGGAGTCTGAGGGGGGAAGTGCCCCCCTCAGAAGTAGAATTTTTTTCAATTTTCGAACTCATTTGGTGCGATCTGGTGTATACTTTTGACCCACATTTTATCAAAAAGCCACCTCTTCATTTCCAATAAATATTTTGTTTTTTTATCAATGCACGAAAGAAGTTGAGCATATTATACTGATATATTTTTGATTTAAGTATAGATGATTTGAAAGGTCGAACAGGGGGGAGTCTGAGGGGGGAAGTGCCCCCCTCCGAAGTAGAAAATTTTTCAAGTTTCGAACTCATTTGGTGCGATCTGGTGTATACTTTTGACCAACATTTTATCAAAAAGCCACCTCTTCATTTCCAATCAATATATATTTGTTATCAATGCAAGAAAGAAGTAGAGCATACGACGTATATACTGATTTTTTCTGAATTTAAGTATAGATTGTTTAAAAGCTTGAACAGGGGGAGTCTGAGGGGTGATGTGCCCCCCCCCCCCCCCCCCCCCCCCCCTCTTCCTCTCTTTCTTTTTTTCTTTTTTTTTTCCTTTTTTTTTCCCTTTCCCTTTTTTTTTTTCCCCCTTTTTTCCCCTTTTTTTAAATTTTTTTTTCCTTTTTTCCTTTTTTTTTGGTAGGGGGGGGGGGGGGGGGCCCGGGCCCGTCGGGCCCCCCCTGTATCCGCGCCTGTCTGAAACCTTTACGTAGGATCCACGAAAAACACTGCTTATACGCGCCAACCTTAACAGGTTCCATGTGGCAGGCGTCTACAGACGACATTCCAAAATTTTAAAATATGTTTCAAGAATGTCAACATAATTAAATGTCATTACCATATTTGGAATCACCATGAGAAGTGCATTACAAAAAGTACAAACATTCCTAGTATTGGTTCAGTAATTCTTGAGATAGGCATTGAAAGTTGGGAAAGGTTTCTAACAAATCTGTTTTAAAATGGTAAAACCAAAATCCACGTGGAAAGTGTTAAAACAACGCATTCGCCAAAATTACGTGCAATCACATATCAAACATTTCTAGCGGTGACTTTGGAAGTCGATTCTCCTCGTAGAAATACCAAAATGATCAAATACAACATTTTTACAAAATTATAATAATAGTGTACGATATACAATACATGTCACAATGGTTGAATCGAATTTCGCAGCATTGCGGTACGCCGTTAATCGTAACGGCAAAATGTCCCCGGTTACTATGTCTTATTCCCATACATACATGTACTTGCAGGTCGTGGAAATTTATAGTCGCTCGAGCCGGCTATATGATGCAACACAAATCGCTCCCCATGCTACTGGAAACATCGTACGACCAGTACGAAATGAACTGTAGCAGTCAAGGTAGTGTTGCGCTTTGCGACTAGTAGCGACATATTTCGACTTTCGCCAATTCGCCGCTGACTGACTTGAATGTATTCCTTTGAACAAATGCCGTAAAACACGGGAACGACCTGGATCGCTCAGCGACCGTTAGTATGCAATATCCATTAGGCCTACATGTACTTACAAGTTTGACATTGAGATCCCGTATAACCAGAAGGGCACCAGCACTCGTTCGTGCGCTCTTTACAATGTCCATTGTTTAAGCAAGTACAGATGACTATAAGAATTCAAAAATTGTGGATGGATATGAATAAAATGGTAGATATATATTTGTTAAACAAAAAACATATATTGTGTACGTATGTTTGTTGTGAAGAGTGGTTCAGAGAATATGTTCGGGTTTATCCTTGGTGTAAGACAGCATCCTTGTCGTCCAATACTTTTTGTGCGGCGCAGAATATGTGCGCGTGAGTATATATGCGCAGCTGATGCGCATGTGTACATTTTTTAGATCGGCGTTTCAATCTCGCTAAGATTAAAGTCAGTTCATCCAGGCTAATTAATTAATTTTTCTTTAAAAGCCCCCATTGAAAACATGCAGTGGTAGGGTATACTATTAAAGGAACTCCAAATTTTTGTTTTTGTATCAACACAGTCTGTTATAGCTAGATTATAATACCAATATTGAATGTCTTATTTTCGGGTGATACAAACATATATTGCCCACAATATCAATCAATATCAATACGGGAAATAAATTGCTTGACAAAAAACCTTCGCTTATCTTTATGATAGTACGAATCATGGAATAGATTTGAAGAGATCTATAAACACAGTTCAACATGAGTCTACTTTGAGTATACAAAAGCACAGTCCTACAACAGAAATCGACCTTTGATATGAGGGTACTTCTTTTGCGCATGCTTTGACGCGAAGTTGATTTTACCTGCTGATGTCTACATTATAGTATGTCCGTACGTGATAAATAATTGAATGTAGGGCATAAATATTGACTCACTCTCACTGCATGAAGGACCAGTGTATGGGTCTGGGCATATGCAAATATTCTCATCGACACACGTTCCTCCATTGATGCAACCTGGATTACACAAGGCTAATAAAACATAAAATTAAATTAAAATGGTGTTATTGTGGAAAATACTTCCCTACCAGCGAGCTGTTAGTAACCGTTATCTGTTAAAACGGTCATCATGTGGACCATCACGAATAACAGTATCGTCTATACCTTCATTCCGGCTATGGTCTTCCAGTTCCACCCTAACCCCACCCTATCACAACGACAGGCTGATTTGTATTTAGACTACTTAAACAAAGCAATCGGGGAAACGTGGGACACACTAGAAACTCGCACTTGACCGCGCTGGGGATTGAACCCGGCACTCCTGGGCGAGTGATGCGACCGTACGTAACACTATCGAGTCTGGCTTTTGTCGTGACCATTTGCACACACCCTTCCATCATGATGACGCATTGAGATAGACCAAGAAAGATTGGACTCAAAGCACAGTGCAGGCGTAGTATTTTGTGGTAAATGGTTGGGTTATTAGGGTGAATTTACATACACATTTCAGTTGTAACGAGATAACTAGCCGTACAATTTCAATATACCGGTAATTAACTATTAGTGTATCTCTATTGGGAGCGTTTTCCGGAAAAAGACGGTTACCAGAAAAAAGGAATTCCCCCGTTATTTTACCGGTAATTTGCTTCGTCAAGAAGAAAACTAGCGGAGAACTTTTCCGGGGAACGCCGATAAAACACACTAGGCCCTCTTCCCGATACCTGATTTCCTTTGACCATCGTAGTAACAATAAATATCAATCGATTATTGGCACTAAGACGGTAGCGTTTTGAGCGGTAAGCCTAAATCCAGTGTCAGTCAATAATGCCCCGGTAAATTGTGATTGTAAATTTAAATGGTAAATTACAACAGCAACCCACAATTCTTTGCGCTTGAACTAGTGGGTGAACGACCTTTCGCCAGATTCCCTCACGTTTACCGGTAAACGAACGTTCAATAGAAACACCGAGTTTTCAGCCTTTCCCTGCTATTTCCCGGTAAAAAGACGGATAATCAATAGAAACACGCTCGCGCTATAAGTCGCCATGTTCGGACGGTTCAAGCCAATAGTAATGAGTATTTGTACGCTTTGTGATGTGACTGATTCTTAAGAGTGTCATATAAAGTCTAAATTGAAAGTTACTTATACTCTGGGATCCAATGTTTTTATTTTGCAGGTGCGCCTTACGCTTACACAATACGTTTGTTCTATTCATAGCTACTCATGGTATGCTTTTCATGAAAGGAATTGTATGATTTTGGACGATTCCTTTACACACAAAAAACAAATCATGCGAGCACAAAGAGAAGAATGTCGATACACAAAACAACACATATCAGTGCGTGATCCGAGTCCCCCCGGGTGCTTTTCTTTGTATTCTGGACAATATGATATGCTTTCTGAAAAGACTCGTTTAAAAACGTATCATTCCTTTCATAAAAAAAAATATCACGAATCGCCTTGAAAATAAAAAGAAATCATGAATCGCTTTGAAAGAAAAAACTCATTTCATTCAGGTTTTTCAGTGTACAACCCAAGTATTAACCCTACCACTCTTGAGTACAGCGAATTACTACGATGCGGTGTGCTTGTGTCACCCGGCTCGGCAGTTTTTCGATGAAATAATGGCCCCAGGGTATATACATGGCGAAATATACTCCGCCATGTATGGTTTCCCCCCCGTGGCCTAGCGGTAGATCGTCTGCCTCTGAACCCAGATGTCCGGGGTTCGAGCCCCGGGGGCATGGGGGCACTTTTCCCCCCTCGCTATTTGGCCGCGAAAAAAATGTCTTTGGAAAAGGTGCCTCGGGGGGTTAGGGTTATGTGGCAGCTAGTATCCAAAATTGTGTGGGAAGGTCAAAGGTGGGAGGGTCAAAGGTGGGAGGGTCAACGGTTGGGGAGGATAGAAAGATGAGGGATGTGATAGGGATAATTTGTATTGTCTCACCTGTTTCACACTTAGGTCCCGTGTACAGATCATAGCACAAGCATTTATTGTCACCAACACAAATGCCGCAGTTTTCACAAGCTGGGTCACAGTGTGCTATAATGACAAAGTAGGAATTTGTTTAATTGCATAGTTGTGCGGAATACTATATATATATACTTTGCCTCGTATAGACTGCACACAAAATCCCTTTCTTTTAATCAAGTACTATTATAGAGATTATCCATGATGCCATGCGCAAAGGACTACACTAAGGGAATCGCACCCGGCCTATTTTACATTCAATTAAATTGGTGCATGACGTCCGTCCGATTCATTGCATGAACCGCATTGGTAGACCTTAACTCTTTTATTTCACACATTTTGAACTGGTCAATAGTTAACACTATTGCCTGGCTCAAATCAGTCCAATTAGTATTATAATCTTGTATACAGTCGTTATAAATTAAAACTATGCAAGTTATTTTACCGTCATCATCTTTGATCAAGACAGTGGCACTACATAGAAACACATTGTTGTCAGTAAACAAGTTGACCTTGAAATCTTCAACCGAAGGCCATTCCGGTATATTGTCGTTGTTTATCGCTACTTGCACGACCATCTTGCTTTCACCAGCCGGCCAAGAGACGGGGTTTGAGATCGTTGATGAGGAGCCGTCCAGCCTGAGTGTACCGTAATCATCAGGATTTTGGGCGTCGCCTTCTGATGTTTCAATTCCTGATCATTAAAGTAAACATTTCAACATTTAGTTCTTCTTAATTTGTATGATATTCCGTATAAGGAAAACCTTGCAATTCCTATGGTCTAAACTCTAGGGTATTCTCGCAGTGGTTTCAGAATCAGGAATCGCGAGATATGCAATAAACTACTGCCATGACACTAAAGCATGAGCCAGATAGTTACTATTTCCCCATTAGGCCAGGACATTTTTGAAATTTGTTAGAATTTTTGTAAAAATCGGACAAAAATAATAGTGTACTAGGTAAAGGTAAAGGCGGTCGATCCTGTAATACCAGGAGCGGAGTGCCCATCTCCCTTTCAAAGCGATAGGGCCAGACTCACTCCTGTTTATAATGTAGCTGTGGGGGCTCGCTACACCTCCTCCACAGCGAGTCTGTTACCTTCCTAGCACTGAAGAATGCCGGTACCCATTTAAATACACCTGGGTAGAGAGGAGTAATATTGCGGTAAAGTGCCTTACTCAAGAGCACAACATAATGACCACAGCGGGACTCGAACCCACAACCTTTAGATCATGAGTCCAGTGCTCTACCCACTGCGCCACACATGCCCACGATGTGCAGTGTACTATCGTGGTTTTTTTTAAAGCTCAATTGTTTTGCGGTTTTGGGGACGCCACGTAACCCAATATAATATCTTTTTCACAAATCTAAATGAGTTGTACATATATTATTTAAAGTTATGACCTTTCTATTATCATATAGTCTGCTCGTTCTTTTAACAGTGGGATTTGGCCTATATTCACCGTGGAAACTACTTACTGATAGATTCTGCATGGTTCGGGTCTCCCTTCCTTATTATAGTCAACGTAATAGTGGATTCATCTTCCTCTATAATGTATGCCTGGTTTTCAAAGCAATATTCAACTAAATAGAAATAAAGATTTTTCTTTCGGTTATTAGGAACAGAAAACCCCATAATGCGAGTTATGTGTTCATTCAATACGAGTTATGAGGGGCTTAAAATCAAGGCAACGGAAATTATCTATCAGCTTTAGACGGTTGTGCGTGCGGTTGTCTTTAAGATCACTAATCTGGTGGCGTCTGGCTATTATACTCTTATTGCACCGCGCACAACATGTTGCCATCCAGTATGGATACCTAGCCTCACACTATTTATATTGTAAACGGTTGTGCATAGAGTTGTCTGTAATATCACACAGGTTGCTATGTATGGCTATCATACTCTTATTGCACCGCGCACAACATGTTGTAATCCGGTATGGATACCTAGTCTTGCACTATTTATATTGTAGACAGTTGTGCATAGAGTTGTCTGTAAGATCACAAATCTTGTTGTGTATGGCTATTATACTCTTATTGCACCACGTGCAACATGTTGTAATCCGGTATGGATACTTAGCCTTACACTATTTAGTGTAAACCGGTTGTTATGGCAAGGTATGATTGGTGAATTCAGTATAATATGTCATGCCAGAGTTTAACCCTTTCCACGCTGCAGACGACATTCCAAAATTTCACAAAATGTTTCATAATTGTCAACTTTATTGAATTGTATTACCAAATTTGGAATTACCATGAAAATTGTATTGAAATAAGTACAAAAACGCCTAGAATTGGTTCAGTAATCCTTGAGATAGAATTGGAAAATTGGGAAAGGTTTCTGAAAAATCTGTTTTGTATATATGATAAAATTAATAGCCGCGTGGAAAGTGCTAAGAGACACCAAAGTGGCATTACCATCATCGTCTACAATGAATACAGTTGACGAACTGACTCTGGTGCCGGCAGAAATCAAAGCCAGCTCAAACGACTCTACGCTTTCGACCTGACTGTCCTCAATTGTACTGATCGTTATGGGACTAGACCGGTCCACTCCTGTAAGAATAAGGAACAACGATACAATTAAAAGAATAGCAAAATAAAATATTTTACTCCGGTGTAATTCCGAAAGGCTGCTCCGGTAAAAGTTGCATAGCCCGAAATACCGTAAAAGAGGCGTGACCCAGATTTCAGTATAACATTCGCTATTTATTCAGCCACGTAATATTCAGCTAAAGAATTAATATACCCCTATGGTAATTATCCTGATTAACATTTGGTTTGAGTGTTGGTTGTAGTAAAAAATTGTGCATGGTATATGTAATGCAGAAAAAGAAATTCCAGTTAAACTCTTTCTCTTTTTAGATTCGACTAATGTCAACACTAATTAACATATTTTCATATCTTGTGATAATTACAAGCGCAAATATTTTTACTGGAATCGGGTATAGTTTCGTGTTTAGATTTCTGATAATAGCGTTCTATTTATCATCTCTGGATTGATACATCTGGTTACAAAAACCCCAGTGTAGACGGCTGTGCATAGAGTTGTCTGTGAGATCACCAATCTGGTTGCGTATGGCTATTATACTCTAATTGCACCGCGCGCAATACGTTGTCATCCAGTATGGTATCCTCGCCTTAAAGGCATATTATGTGACCTTTTCCAGAGAGCGCCCTCTATTCATAATTTCTTTTAGAAAGTAGATTTTCTTGCAGATTTACATTTCTGATCATAAATCGTACATACATTCCAAGTTACAGAGCGATACGATTCCTAATTACCTCAAAATAATTGTTTTAGAGGGAATTTAGAGTGAAAATATAAACTGTCGTGTTAACCCGACAGTTTATTTTCACCCTAAAAACATGATTTTGAAGTATCGCCCTGTAACTTGGAATGTATGTACGATTTATGATCAGAAATGTAAATCTGCAAGAAAATCTGCTTTCAATTTTTTTTCGATGTTGAGGGCGTTCCCTGGAAAGATCACATAATATACCTTTAACCAAGCACAATTGCATAACCCTAGATTGGTTTTAAAATGGGTAAATACGATACTGTGTTTATAACTAACTTACTGTATTTTGCATTGCTTTTTCACAATTAGTTGTTGTGGAATATTTATAATATTTGAGAAAACGTACAATAAAAGCTAAACAAAGAGTCCTACCGCTAGAGAATGAAATATCGACGTCGACGGCAACATAATCGTCTGATGCCAATGCGTTCACGTTGTCATGAACCAGAGCTGAAATAACAAAAATATGTATTATAAACTGCAATCTTTTTCTTGGAATAAAGGATGAACATTGATACGAATGCATATTAGACTGTGATTAACCCTCAACATTTTCTCATGCCATGGAGCGTTATTCTTGACTGGCCTTTACTAACCGTTGAGGGCGTAAACGTGCGTTTTTTACAATTAAACATCTAATAACGATTTCCAATGCGCCGTTATTATGTGATAGGTCATTAAGATAAGTAATAATCTACAGTCCTCAAAAAAAGTATTTTACCAGGTAATAACTACGTTGTTAACAAAAACTATAGCTCCTACGCAAAAACAATAAATTAAGAACGCTACACTAAAAAGAATTAACCAAAGTGCAGTTTTCATTTTTGCACTTTGGTTTTGAACACACATAATAGTGTGACATGTATGTGTTTGTGCTGCATTAATCAATTTAAGCATCCCCAACCCTCATTTTATTATCAACCGGTAATTTATCATTACTAGTTAAGTATGCTCTCCGACTCGTGCAATATTTTTATAGCTCGTGCAATACATTCTTGTATCACCCGAGAATGAGACATTCAATATTATATAAATATTATGACAATTTCAGTCGTGCAAAAAATATTGTACATTTCATAATATTATCATGAAACCAAAGTGAATACAAAAACAGCTTTGAACTAATGAGTAATGTGCATTACTAATATCTCTGGACTGTTGTATTTCTTATTTTTATATACTATACTCTATTTGGCTTCCTCGGGACAGTGACGTAACTTAAAAAGTTGCAGCTTTACGCAGTACGAGTATGTATCCTCCGTCTTTCAACGCTCGTGTGTATACGCCAGCGCCTCGAGACGCACGCGTTATATGCTGCAATTAGTAGAATACGCAGTTACGTCACTGTCTGGTGATGGCCAAATAGACTATAGCTAGATACATACTTGCCGTCGCTACATCTGATATATCACCGGACCTGTACACAATAACATCAAACGAGTCTCCCTCCTCAGCTGTATAGCTAGCCAAATCCAATGATAATGACAAAGGAACTGCAATTATAAGGTGGTCCAAATTACGAGTCGTAATGTTAAAATATAATCAGAACATTAAGCGGCATCCTGTATGTTCATAGGAATCGTTAGGGGAGACGTCAAAACTCGACCGGCCGTTGACCGACGGTTACGGGCGGTTCCGCCCGGTTCTTTCAGGTCAAATGTTTTACTGGTATATGAATATTCGCGCATGCAACACTGAACAACCGCCGGTTGACTTAATGCTATAACAGGACCAATTTACACTATCAATCTGTTACTTTGCGGTCATAATAGCTCTCTCTATAATCGTTCTATAACAAAAAAAACATTCATAGACTTTCGGTATTGATTTTAAAAAGTTAATTGAGCTATAAACAGATTGAAAAAGCCAACCCCAGCGAAAATCAATAGCTGTATTGTACTGGTTGTCAACTGAGCCCATTACTTCAAGATGTTATTGCTCACGCGTGTGACGAGGCACTATTAACCGGTCGTGTTCACCAGAGTGTAACTATTTGACCTCATTATGTGTGTATATTATAACAGACGACACGTTTTGTGAGAACCGGGCGGAACCGGCCGTAACCGGCGGTTGCCGGGCGGTCGAGTTTTGACGTGATCCCTTAAATAGTATACAAATATTGAATGCCCGAGATCGTAATAGTATACAAATACAACATGGTAGAGGGGAAATAGAGCATACTATTTTCCAGAGGTACTGGCTACGGGCAATCGGGCATATCACCCCGAACCCGAAGGGTGAGGGGTGACAGGCCCGTAGCCAGTAGGGAAAATAGTGTGCCCTATTGCCCCGATCATACCATGTAGTATTTGTTTTATTAAACCTCACTGTGACTCTGGGGATGAGGTTGTAGGGAAATAGTCAAAACTATTTCCCTAGTACTTGTGATAGGAATTGGCCAATGAATTGCCATGATAGTTCATGAATATTTATGAGGTGTATCACTGAAAGCCAAACTGGAGTCAGGGTTACTCTATAAAGGGAGTCCAGCCTACATGTGACTCTATGTCAATATTGACTCTGTTTGGAGAGTCACATGACTTCCTTGGAGAGTCAAAATTTACTGACTCCTTTGGAGAGTCATGATGCATGACTCTTCAAGGGAGTCTTGTGACTCTTCAAATGGAGTCAATATTGACATAGAGTCACATGTCGGCTGGACTCCCTTTCGAGTGTAACAATGACTCCAGGTAGGAATAAGAAACTGAGAACTGGGGGGGGGGGGGGGGGGGGGGGGGCTTTAGGGTCATTGGCTCTTTGATGTTTATGTTCTTGCTCAATGTATTTGCATTTACTTAGCGAGCAATCACTGCCCTTCCTTAATACCAGTGAGCATATGCATGGGTAGGTGTGGGTAATACGGGACCGTAAGGTAATACGGGACCGCATCACTGAAATCTCATCTACAGCCGTCTGGCATTACTAGCACTTTAAATAGCGCCCTCTATAGATAGATCAAACCCTTAGTGAATTTCATGACTATTAATAATAGCTACCGGAAGAATTACCAGCCAGAAAATCACCACAACTTGTCAAGGTAAGGAAAAATGCACCCATATTTTTGGTCTAATATAAAATTAGTGTTTTCATAGAATATGATGGTAAAGAAAAGGAAAGGGGGCGTGACCTGAATTCTTGCATTATTAAGCATGTTTCAGGTGTTGGTCCAACATGTATTGTGTGTGTGCTTCGCTAGTACAGTGTACATTGGTGTTATAATGCATTGAATGGGAGCCGTGGGTTCACAATGGGAGAAGGTAATATGGAACAGCCAGCATGACGGTATGCAAATGTCTTAAAGGTCCCGTATTACCCCCACCTACCCTACTTTTTTGTTTTTGTTTTTTGTAGCAATGTACCTCTTTGTAGCAATGTACTTCATGCATTATTATCTCTTAAATGGATTACTGGACCATTAATTATGGTTTTTTAACAGTTACTCTTTAAATAAATATGTCAAATAACTTTTCATACCAAAACAATGTCCTCAAAACAATGTCCCATATTACCTTCACGTGTAGGTAAGATGGGACATTTATGATGACGTCAGTATTTGATAATAACAGCCAAACCAAACATAGAATGACTCTGTTTTTTATTACAATAAAGGTTTATAAAATATAGATTACAAATAACAAACTTTGATTAAATTTGAGTCAGTTATTTTGTATTTTAATTATGCAAATGTCTTAAAGGTCCCGGATTACCCACACCTACCCCTATCAATATACATTCAACGGTGTTAAATTAATGCATCGACTTAATTCAAATAAATTAATAGGTTTAAATGAATAAAAGGTGTCAATTAGCTCATTAGCATAATTGAAATGGTACACACGAGCACTGGTGCTAATTTGTGTACCATTGCAATTATGCTAATGAGCGATTTGCTCATTTTACTCGGCTAATATAAGGCCAAGTATTCAAAACTATCACATGGTTGAAATCAAGCCTTTCATGATATAAAATAAAATAATTATACACAGCCATTTTCTTCCACCTGACATCACGCTTGAGCGGCTTCCAGCTGGTACAGCAGGGCTGAGCAGGTATTGTACGGCTAGTACCGAATACATGTATGGGAACTGTACAAACAAATTAGCCACACAGTAGCAGAGCCTTTGTAAGTATTTCTGTCGATTATTAAAACACATATGATTAAAAATATGATATAGACCAGCGGTTCTTAACCTTTTTGGTCCCACGGTCCCATCAGACATTCTTGGTCAGAACCGTGACCCCCAATTTGTGTGTGAAAAAACAGCCCGATTTATTAAAACTGAAACTGCTTAGATATTATTATGATGCGAGTGTAGAGAGCAGGAAATTTGGCATATTTGAACGTTTCTTTTGGGTTTTTCTAAGTCTTTTTAGAGCGAAATATTAGAAAAGGTTCCCCAAAAAGCTATAATTATGACCCCTTCATGACCCCCTGGAAAACCCCAAACGACCCCCATGGGAACCGCTGCAATAGACGGTAGAATAATATGACAAGCAAGAAAAGAACCTTCCCTCAATGCATTATGCTTTTAAATCTTTCAATAGTGGTATTTTCCTCTATAACTTCAATCGACAGTGAAAAAATAACCTATATACATGTATATATAATGATGCCTCGCATGTTATTAAAACTGTATGGGTTTTCCCTTCAGATGTGAGAATAGTCAATCCTTTCAGATGTGAGAATAGTCAATCAGGTAGTCAATGATAGAAAATGATCTTTTCGAGAGACCTGTTGTCCTGTATATTGAAGATCTCTCAGTTCTTATGAAAATCAAATATGACTTTTGCAGGTTTTGCAGATTTTGCAGTAATTTTGTTTGTTTAAAGAGATATCTAAAATTTAGAACGGTTAATTGACCGATAGGTACGTTTTGTCTCTTGAAATAGGCCAATTTAATAGCACTTCGGCGATATTTTGTTGTTTATCATCCGTTTCCGTCACACTAAATGGAAGTCTGGTTTTCACTGCATCTCAAGAAAAGTACAACCATTACTCAAATCAGTTGGCAATGAATCTGAAGCTGAGGTTCTAAAGTACAATTGTGTAGTATTTTATAAGACTGGCTCATATATTAACAAAGTTGTAAGGTAGAACTTATTGAATGACCCTTGTATTATAAAATATTTCATAAACAAAATTGAATTTTTATATTATTGCAAGCGATGTGCGCGTTGGAAGTACAATGCGTGCATAATTGGTATTTGTGCCGCATCGGTGACTAATATTTTGGCATTTGTTGTGCTACCCAATTAACAATATTGGTGAATTGGTGCTGCTTTTGTGACTAATATTTTTTGCATTTATGCCACTTTGGTGGCTATAACAATTTGTTATTTTAGCATTCTTCCGCATATTGCTATAACAACGTTAAGCTATCTGGAACAGATTTAATTAACGCTTTCCATGCGGCAGGCGGCGGCAGACGACATTCCAAAATTTGACAAAATGTTTCAAAAATGTCAAAATTATTTAATTTCATTACCATATCTGGAATCACCATGAGAAATGCATTGAAAAAAGTACAAACATGACTAGTATTGGTTCAGTAATCCTTGAGATAGACTTTGAATTTTGGGAAAGGTTTCTGAAAAATCTGTCTTGTATATGGTAAAACTAATAGCCGCATGGAAAGTGTTAACATCCACTTACATATTAAAGTCACAGTATACTACTCCTCACTAAACTAATGTTCTTTTTATTTCAAATCTCAGATATGCCGATGACACTGCACTTTTTGAAACCTCTGAAGAAGACATCAGAGGCTAACATCCGCCGTAAAATGATGCAGGCAGGAAGCTCAATCTCAAGCTCAATGTCAAAAATTCATAACTTCTAACAACTGGAGAAGAACAGCCAGTGCATAATATCTCAATCGATGGTGAGGATGTTGAACAAGTTTGTCGCTTCAAATACCTAGGCTCTGTGAAAACCACATCTGCCAGTTGCACAGCTGATATAAGAGCTAGAATCGGAATGGCCAAGGGAAAGATGATAGAACTCCAGGACCTATGGAATGACCGCAACCTCACAACAAACCTTAAAACAAAGATTGTTAAAGCATTGGAATTGAGCGTGCTCCATTACGGTCTGGAGGGATGGACTCTAACCAAAGCAGATGAAAATCGCATAATGGCTGCTGAAATGTGGATCTGGAGAAGAATGTAAAGAGTTAACTGGAAGGAGAAAAGAACCAACATAAATATCCTGAAAGACCTTGGTGTAAAGAAGCAACTGCTAAGAGAGCTTATCAAAAGAAAGCTGGCCTACTTCGGGCACATCATTAGAGGTATAGTGGTAGCTTACTGGCACTCCACATCATAGAAGGGAAAGTGGAAGGCAGCAGGAAAAGAGGTCGTCAAAGGAAACAATGGTTTGACAACATCAAGGAATGGACTGGTATGAGTCTTATAAAGGCCAAGCGTCTGGCACAAGACAGAGTAGTTTTGAGAAAGATGATCCGGAGATGTGAGTGATCGTATGGCAGCCAATCGTCACAACTGACAGACGCCGAAGAAGAAGAAGAAGAAGAAGAAGAAGAAGAAGAAGAAGAAGAAGAAGAGTTTAATATTTCCATCCCTCAGGTTTTAACCTAGCCCTCTCAGGAAGGGCCACTATATAAAACTTGTGCACTGTGCACTGAGATAATTCAACACCTGATTTGCATTGAAATATACAGAAATATCATGGTCCATTAGAGGAACTAATAATGGAGACTTTTCATATCTCTATCAATACCGTATATGAATTGGGATTTTTTTCTTCTAAATACAATAGAACCAGAAAAGTCCAAAAAGTTTCCATGATTAGTTCCTCTAATGGACCATGATGTATCTGAATCTCTACGTTTCAAAAGCTAAACAGCATAACTTGGATGTGCCTTTAATAATTCTGAACTATACCGATTGAATGGACGCATGAGGTTGACTTCGCGTAAAAGTGCGCTAGGTCAACCCAGTCAGCCAGCAGCACACGCTCTATACGCACTGCAAGTGCAAGGTCATTTTTTTCATTTAACGGGACAATAATCTTCTATAAATCTGGAAACGGTGTGTGTTTGTGTGTGTGTTTGTTTGTTTGAACAACATTGTGCGTTGCGCGTACTACCGCGTAATCATACCGTGGCAACGCATCGCGTGCATGTTTGCGCAGAAGCCACACGGGAAATGGTTATAGGCCTGTTGGTAGGGTATTTGGTGCATTGTTGGGGGGGGGGGGGGGGGGGGGCGGGCGGGTAACACAACGGGAAATGGTTTAGGATAGGCCTAGGTTATTTATGGTACAAGTAGCGTTTTGCGGGGGTTTATGAAGCAACCTGGTTTCTTTACTTTAAGTTGGCATGCCAAACAATCTAAGGGACCGAGGGTTAGTGAAGTAGCCACGGGAAATGGTTTAGGAAGGGTTGTGATTATAAATCAACCTGGTTTGGGTGTGTGTAGGG